>JAANBC010000001.1:0-294136 GCA_014621405.1 Stylonectria norvegica
GCTGCGGAGAAGAGCATGGGCTGGAGGCGCGGAGCCATGGGGACGGACGGCCGCAGGAGGCATCGCAGCGAGTTTGCGGACGCCATGACGCCGATGACGATGGCGGTTCGGGGTCGAGGTCGGTCGCTGGGAGGCCTTCGATGGTTGTGACTGAAAGAGTAGGACGAGGTGTTCTATCGTCGCATTGGCGCCAATTGGACCGATGGTGGTCGCTGGTCTCGCGGCCGTCGGGAGCTTTGAGGTTCGAGAGACAGAAAATCTCCCCAGGAAGCTGAGCCGGGGTGGCTGTTCGAAGTCGCGTGTGATTGGCCGACGTTGAAGCCCGGAATAATAGCGCTCCGTAGATCCGGCGCCTGGTGCTCTCTTATCGGTCAAAAAACTGGCGAAGTCGAAAAAAGTTCCAGCGGTTTGAGATCCATATAGGAAGACAACCGGCCTTGGATCCTCAAAACAGCAATTGCATCCATATCACCACTCGCAATCTTTGCGGTCTCTATACACAACAAAAGCACTCTACTGGAGCCGAACATACACAATGGCGCTCCCTAGCACAAAAGAAAAGCTGCCTGTGGCCGTCGAGAAGCCCACGCCCTACACCTTCGATCTCGGCTACCTCCTCGCCGAAGACCCCAACCCCGTCGCCCTCGATCCCACGGCCCTCGAGCAGTCCCTCGCCGAGCTCGCCCGCGACGGCGCCCAGTCCCTCATCAACCAGCTCCTGACGACGTGCGCGCTAGAATCCAACACGGACGGCGTGCTCCTTAGCCTCCCCAAGCCCACGACGCGCCTGCCCCGCGAGAAGCCCGTGCCGCCGCCCAAGGTGGCCACCAAGTGGGAGCGCTTCGCCGAGAAGAAGGGCATCCGGCCCAAGACGCGCGAGCAGCGCAAGAACCTGGCCTTTGACGAGGACAGCGGCGAGTGGAAGCGCAAGTGGGGCTACCAGGGCCTGAACAAGAAGGGCGAGAAGGACTGGATCGTCGAGGTGGACATGGACAAGGAGCGTGAGCGCAAGGGCGGCGAGAGCGTGCGGGGCGACGGCCGCCGCGAACGCAAGGAGAACGTCAAGCGCAACGAGCGCAAGATGCGCAAGAACGAGACCCGCAAGCCGGCGGCGAAGTAGGGTTTGGGAGGCGATGGGGCTTTCAGGGCGGCGTTCGAGTGGGAGATCAAACTCCGCGGGCGCTGGTCGAGCATGGCTACGGCGTTCAGGACCAGGCGTTACGAATCGGCACGGAAAAGCTATGGATTTCGGGCTTCAGAAGTTGCTTCGTGGGATGACAAGAACAAGAAAAGCATCCGTTGCGCCCTCTTTTTTTGCGTACTATTCCTCGCAGTCTCTCCAGTGATGCTCAACTCCATATTAAATCCCCTGCACATGCTCCCTTGCTATTGTACACGTTGACCTGCCCTGTAGCGCCCTCTTGAAACCCGATGGCAGAAAAGATCAGATTATGAAATGAAGCTACCCGCAGGCATAAGCAGACAAGATCAATATTGCAGGGCTGGCGTCCTCCTCCTCTGATGCTCTACGGGCGAAGCATGTGTGACCTCCTTCTAGAGCGTCGACGATAAAGCAAATTGCGTCTCAAATGAACCGAAGAAACCAAAATCAATCGCTGGCGGGCAAGAAAAATTCAATGTGACGTGAGAAAATGGAAAGACAAAGACACCTCGAGACATCCTCCAACTTCATAATGCGACGAGGGGGTATACCAAATAGCAGATAGAAAGTGCACCTGCTCCGGAACAGCGGCGTAGATGCTTAAAGTAGTCGTCTGCTTCGTGCTTCGTATGCGTATCCAGTAAATAGAGCATCGTAGTTAATCTTAGTTGCCGGCGTCAAAAGCAATGAACAAGATAGAAGAGTAGAAGGGAGAAGAAAGTCGTAAACGGCGTAAGTTCGTAAGTCGGGCTATGCTGAGATTAGGGTGACCTCTGCGAGGATGTAGGTAGTTGCGAGACGGGAGACACGTGATATTAAAGACGCTGCAACGGCTCGGGAGCCCATCAGAATCCTAGCGGCGATAAGGGGGTGATGGGCGAGAGTGGTCGCAGGTGTCCCGTTGTCCTGGCCACGTCGCGATCCGTGTTGACAGTCAAGGTACTTGATATAGACGAGTTGTTAGATGCCATGCTCCCGTTAAACTCCGTTGGGTTGAGGTCCTTTGCTTTCTGCTCCGGTATGTGATCCCCTGTGCTGACACCCGACTGCTTGCTGCTGTCTGATGATGACAATTGCTGTCGATCAGCATCAACCTCCTGACCAACAGGCTTCTGGGGTTCGGCCAGACCTCGTGGTGGTGGCTGGTCGAAGAGCTTGTATTCCTCCTCGATGAACTTGCTCTCATTCTTGCATCCCTTCCAGCAGTCTCGCCAGTCGCACACCAGAAACCTGAAGCAGAAGGCGTCGATCTTCATACAGGGTTGGAAGCAAATGCAGAGATTCCTAAAATCCATTTTGTTCTTATCCGAGTGGGCGAGGAGAAGACTGAGATGGCAGGTGATAGCAAAGAGCAGGTAGTAGTTGAAGGGCGAGAGGCTTGAGAGTTCGTCGATAAGCATCTGAGGGACTTCTGTTGCGCCAGCGCATTCACGAGCTACTCGGTCCTGGGAAGCCTTGGGGAATAGCTCGTCGGGCAACTCGCGCAACCAAGCCTTGAGCATGGAGCCAATGATGTTGATGTCGTAAAGATCATCCTCCTCGAACAGATTCACGTCGTATTCTGCTATTAGGTTAGTAAGAACCGCGCCACCAGAAAGCAAAGGCAGCAAAACGTACGTTCATCAAACCGCCTCTGCCACTTCTTGATCTGAGGGCCACTTCCTGGAACCCGATAGAGGCCCTCGACTTCACAACCTTTGTAGTTCAGGTAGTCGATGGCTCGCCATGGAAAGGCTGGCATCCAAAACTCCGTTTTGTCTCTTGAGTCTTCGAGCCGTTTCGATATACGGGTTAATCGAGCCTGCTCGACCAAGGGCCTGCAGAGTACCTTTAAGTGATAGTGTTCGTCGTCTATGGTGGGTTCCCTCTCCGTCGTGCTGCCGCTGCGCGAACTTTTTCCAAAGAAGCCCTTGCTGATAATATCCGCCGCCCTGGTACCGCCGTTACGCAGCCCACTGAGGAAGGTCGAGCCCCCATTCTCCCTTAGTGAGGATGGCTGAGTCCTCGACTCCCTTTCGCGGTGGCTCTCTCGTGTCGCGGATGTATCTCGGGCGGGGGCACGATCCTCGGATCGATTCCGCACTGCCGAATTCATCATGTCTCTAAATGATCGATCCTGTGCAACTGGTGCAGTTCTGAGGGGTATAGAGTTGAGATAGAGCTCGGGCTCCTTGGCTGGAGGGGGCGGGGTTGGGTTCTCAGGCAGACTTGTGGCGTCGTTGTTGTCGCGATTCGACTTGGTGCGGCTTAGGAGGCCGAAAGGCTTGGGCTTGCCCTTCTTTGTGGAACCCTGAGGCGAAGCGGCGTCGGCGTAGTCGCCAGCAGAGGATATTGATAAATCGCTCCTCGACGGGTCGGAGGGAATGTGTTTCTGAAGTGTTCGTTGTTCGGAATGTGACGGGTCTGATTAAGGGAGCACAGTGTCAGTGGCTGAGATAGGTGTCGCACGAAGGTCAAGGTAGGTAGGTAGGTAGTTGAGGTAGCAAGCTAACTTGTCGGGGGAGGCTCATGGTCGAGGCCTGGAGGCCCGCAACTGCTAGTGTGAGTCTCTTTGGATGCTCAGTACGTACCTCTGTGCCTAGGTTTGCTGGTGCCGTCATTCCCCCTCGACATCATCTGGCTTCGCGACTCGGCAGGGCGGTGTTGCGAGGTGTTGGGGGATTGGTGGGCATTCGGCTGATAGTTGTTGGACGACTTGGACGGTTTGTTGAAGTGAAAGAGACCGTTCTTGGACACCTTCCTGCCGCCGCCCTCGGTCTGGGTGTGATTTGAGCCTGATCGCGGGCCTTTGTTGGCGGACGGACCAGAGGGTGGCTCGGAGGTAGACGAGGTGGACAAGGTAGGCGAATATTTCGAGGAATTATCTTGTTGATGAGGGGCAGGTTGGCGAGCGGGTTGTGGGAGCTGGAAGGATTGCTGGAGCTGGTGGTGGACGGCTGGCACTTGCTGCTGCTGCTGCTGTTGCTGCTGCTGTTGCTGCTGCTTCGGACCGTCTCTAGTGCCGTCTCCAATCTGGGTCTGGGATTGGGGCGGATGTTGTTCTTTCGCGGTTTGCGGCCTTGCAACCTGCGGTCTTGCTGTCTGAGGTCTTGCCGTCTGTGGCCTCCTGGAAGAGAACTTGCTGTGGAATGATGTCGAGCGGGGAGAAGTGGGCGATCTGGATGCGGCGGGCGAGGGCGACACGCCTTGGACGCCTTGGACGCCCTGGACGCCTCGAACGCCTTGCTGTGGCTGTTGCTGTTGGGAGACGGTTTCAGCAGTCGACCGTTCGGTACGGCCCAGAGCTGGAGGATCAGACAGCGCCAGCGGCTGTGGTGCCGGTTTGCGTCCCATGTTTCGTCGGAAGCCCTCTCCTGGCAGCTGACGTCGCAGACCTGGGTCGTACTTGGCCGCGGGAGGAGCGAGCAGGGAGCAGAGAGCACAGCACAGCACGCTGCGAGTGAGGCCGCGTCAATGCGAGGTTGGGCAGAGGATCGCGGATCGCGGGTCGCGAGTCGCGGTGTGCGACGACACCCGGAAAGCGAACGACGAACGATAGTCGGTAGGTAGGTACGAAGTAGAGCTAACACTCCACAGGGAGTACGTACTAGTAGTATCCAATGTGTTTCGTCAGAGTCACCCACGGACGGGCAGCATCGACGAGGTGGACGAGGGAGACACCGAGGGGTTGGCAAGCGGAGACGTTGGAGAGTGGAGAGTGGAGAGCAGCAATCGAGGGTCAAAACTCAAGCCTCAACAAGCCTTGAGCGTTAAGCCTCAAGCCTCAAGGCCTCAAAGGCCTCTCTGTATCTAGTATTGCCAGCACCTATTCCAGATACAGCGAGGAACAAGGTACGAAGCACTTTACTCCACCGTAAGAGGTAAGTATATTGACCGAAGTGTCGGTGTCAGACAGACAGACCGTCAGCGTCAGCCGTCGTCGTCGTCGAGCGTCGTCGTCGTTGTTGTTTCACGTTGGAGCGCCCCCTTGGATCTGATGGTGGGATCTGTGCGGTCCAGCTTACGCGTGATACTGCTTTGTACCTTGCCTTGATGAGGCTATCACTGCAACAGCAGCACGGCAACAACAGCACCAACAAGTACTACTAGTCGTTCGCAAAGTTCCCCCTTTACTATCGTCTTGACCAAAAGCAGCCAGCCAGTCGGTTGCGCGCCCCCCCTCGAAACCCTCTTAGAGACTATTACTAGGTAAGGTAGGTTACTACTGCAATGAGCGTCGTGTTCAGTTCCATTGTGACAAGGAATGTCGCACCAAATTAAATCCTTGGAATATGCGAGTCCCTCTCTCCAGCTGCTGCAGGCTCCTCAGGCTGGGTTCTCCCAGCAACGCAGCTGCTTACGGCAACGCCCAAACCAAACGCCCAATGCCCTCTCACCCTCCATGGAATGCGTCCATCCTTTTCAGGGGTCCCACGGCGTCGGGTCTTGCGCCGTCATGTGCCCTGTCCCTCTCAAACCGATATCCACCAGGGATCACCATGCATCGCCATGGATGCATCTCATCAGCAAAACCCAGCCTAAGGGCACTAAACGGTTGCCAAATTACCTTCCACGGATGCCCTGCAGCCAGCCGCCGCGCCAACACGGACCATGGAGTCGCCCAGGACGGCTAGGATTATCACTGCAGAGCAGAGCAAAAGAGTGGATCAAGGGTTTCGAGTCTGTTAACCTACGAGTCTAACGGAAAATTAAAATGACAACCTAGATGACGTGAACCTGGACTAACAAGCCCGGCCCAATCGTTTCATCCCGTACTAATCACCATATGTAGAATATGGTAAGTGGCGTGCGTGTCAACTCCAACTGCTCGGCTGTCTGTCGACTCATCACCAACACGACGACGAAAGCACCCGGGGCCCACCACTCACAGTCGGTAGTCTTGCTAATTCGAGAACCTTCCACAATCCTCGCTTTCCATACAGGATTCTAGTACTATGTAGTTGAGCGTTGATGAGCGGCAAATTACCTCAATAACTCACCTCACCTGCTCGAACCACAGATGTTGCTCTTGAGACAATGGAAACCCATGGCGCCTACTAAGATGGAGCTGAGCCAACACAGATTAGTGCCTACATACCTATCTTAACTATATTGGTTGGTAAATGTAAACTACCTTGGGTATTCATCAATCGAGTTGCCTCAACATCCATGGCTCTTATTACAATACACTAGCATCTATTTCTCTCCATGATGCTTGGAAACCCTATCGTAGACTATAGTTCACGTAAGATAACTTCAAGACAAATCCAGTGCGATTAGAGGATTTCTCTTTAACAAACTGTAACAATACCTAACAATTTAGCTGATTACTTATTGCAGCACCGTCTTCCACGTAGCCTAAGGTAGGTTGGCGGTCCTCGACACTACAGCTCAAGGCTGAGCTCCCGAAACAGCCATGATAAATTGTGTTAACTCTTCGTTGAACCGCTCCGGCTCCTCGTAAAACAGCCAGTGTCCCGAGCGAAATACCGAAGACCTTGCCAAGCTCGGCGTTGTCTTGTTCACGCGCCGAACAGTCTCCAGCATCCCCTCCAAGGGAAAACACCCCGACCGCTCGCCAGCCATAACCAGAGTTGGAACTGTAATCTGTTCTATTGCCTCTCGGTGGTCGTATCGGGTATGATCTGCCAGCAGACGAGCGAGCCACTTTGGGTTGCAAAGAGCACTTATCCCCGTGAAAAAGGCCTCGTCTTTCGCCTGCTGCTCAGTGGACACTCCGTCTTCTGCTCTCGGCGCGTGTCTGTACCCAAGGCAGCCTTTCACCAGATCCAGGTGCGCGGCACCTGGATCGCTTGTCCAAATCCGCTGTGCTGCCAACATGGTCGACTCGTCGTAACATCCAGTATGAGCCTTGGACTCATCCCATCCGTCGAAGCCCGATCGGTCTTGCAGCGGCGCCTGGTCCACGAACACCAAGCCCGCGAAGTCGTTGCATCCGAACAGTTCGACGTACGTCCACAGCACTGCCGCGCCGATAGAGCACCCGACTGGCACGAAGCTCACACCAGGAACTGTCTTCCGAAGATGCTTCATCAAGGCCACGAGATCGGCTGCTAGACGGGCGACGTGATAACCACCACGAGTAACATCTGACCTGCCATGTCCACGCATATCAGGAGCAACGACCCAGAAATGATCTTTGAGAGACGCGAAGTTGCGGGTGAAGTAGTCGCTGGAGCCGCTGAAGCCATGCATCAAGATGACGCATTGTGGGTTTGGGGCGGCATCGAGTGGCTGTGAGGTCTGGAAAGCTAGCTTACAACCGTCGTTTGCAGTGAGAGTCTCATAATGCATCTTGCGGCCGCGGGCTGGTTCGTTTGACGACATTAAATGATGTGCCGCAGTTTGCGTCTCGAGCGATATGATGATGTCGACTCAACGTCTGTGTCTCCACGAGCTAAACTAGTAGATAAGCATGGATGCATCATGCATGTTTCATTCAACCTTCACACGCATTTTCACTCGAAAAGTGATAATAACCGGAAGTTGAAATTTATGCAAAGAGAAATACTAGATATCAAGCAAAGTATTTTCGCTCTTAAAAACCAAAACTGCGCTCGTTGATATGGATCCCAGTTTACCTACACGACTTGCCAGGCATACACCCGAGTTTTATTACATGTGAAATACCGTATACACTACTACAGTACCGAGTCTTCAGCAAAGTATTCCTAAATGCGAAAATAAGGATCAAACTTGCTAAATAATTCCTATGATCTATGGGGTCTATCCAGAATATTTCATATTCCTTTCCGAAACGTTCCTTCAATTTTCTTCGATTTCCATTTACCTTGCAATCCGTCTTGAGTACCGCGAAGCCTTACATAAGCTCACCTGCGCACTGCGACATCTGCAAAACCCCAAGACCTCCAGCGCCCATCAACACATGAGCTACGCGGTTCATCATCACCAACATGGCCCAAGTTGCGGACACATCGGAACCCACAAAGCTTGCTGTTGAGGCTCACGTGGCGTATATTCAAAGCCTGGACAAGAGACAGGATGAACTGGACTACTGGCTGACGGAGCACTTGCGCCTTAACGGCTTGTACTGGGGCTTAACGGCGCTCCATTTACTAGGCCACCCTGAAGCACTCCCACGGCAAGATGTTATCGACTTCGTCCTCTCTTGTCAACACGAGAACGGCGGCTTCGGTGCGGCGCCTGGGCATGATGCCCATATGCTGTCTACAGTAAGTGCTGTGCAGATTCTCGCCATGACCGATGCCTTCGATCAGTTAGATGCTGCGGGCAAGGGCAATGGCAAGAGTCGAGTCGCAGACTGTATGTATCTCCCAGTATCCACGGTGCTACTGTACCTACTGACCAAGGACAGTCATCGCGAATCTGCAGACATCAACAGGAACCTTTGCCGGCGACGAGTGGGGTGAGGAGGACACGCGTTTTTTGTATGGTGCCTTCAACGCCCTATCGTTGCTCGGATCTTTGTCTTTGGTCGATGTCGATGCTGCCGTCGCTCACATTGCTGCCTGCGCCAACTTTGACGGCGGGTTTGGGGTACGGCCTGGCGCGGAGTCGCATTCGGGACAGATCTTCACATGTGTTGCAGCACTTACAATTGCTAAACGGCTCGATGTCATCAACCAGGAGAAACTTGCCCGATGGCTCAGCGAGAGACAAGTGTCCGGCGGCGGACTCAATGGGCGGCCGGAGAAGCAGGAAGACGTCTGCTACAGCTGGTGGGTATTGAGCAGTCTGGCAATGATTGATAAGACGCACTGGATTGACCGCGATGCCTTGATTGGGTTTATTCTTGGATGTCAGGATGTCGAGAAAGGAGGTTTCTCCGATCGCCCTGGCGATATGGTCGATGTGTGGCACACGTTATTCGGACTCACTGGGCTGAGTCTGCTGAAATACCCGGGCCTGGAGATGGTCGACCCCGTGTACTGCATGCCCAAGGCAATCACGGACAGGATATTCGGATGATGCAAGCAACGGTTATGGTGGGATGTCTCTGCTTCCATGTCGTGTCTTGTTCCGACGCCCAAAGCACGAGGCCAACTCCTTTCAGTCGCTGCCAGCCATTCTCTCCCATTCAACAGCCTGCCAAAGTCATTATACCGGCACAGCAAGGATGCAGAGCAAGAGGACAAGGACACTCAGACATTTGGGGTTACTGCCATTCCCCACGTAATAGCCCTTGAAGTTCTCGAAGCAAGTATGCTTTTACTGTACACCCCTACACAAAGACAAAATCGACAACTTCCATACACTGCTGTAGCATTGTGTCATGCCGAAAGAGATACTGGAGTATGTCTGCGGAAGACTCTGTCTGCATGTACGCCGAAGCAAGTGTCTATCTGTCTATCACCACGAGGCACGCCATGCTAGTTTACTTGCATTAACAAATTTTTCGCTGAGTGAAATCTAAATGAAGCGATGCCGATACTTATTTCGCCCTTCGAAGCAAGATGAACACTCGATGTGATGACTGCACTGCGTCTCATGGGTCAACTGGTGAATCACGGTGCGTGTGTTGCTCTCGCAACCTCGCAACTTACACCAACGGCTTTCAAGACTCGCCTGCAAATAGTCTCCTTCAAACCAGCTGTAACACTCCTTTCGGGTTTACGCTATTAATTGCCTTTTTGATTGATCTGCACAACTGAAATGGAACCTGAACCTTGGGGTGTGGCTTCTTTTACGGCCTGCTGTTGCTGCATTCAGGTCGCCAGCTGGCAAAGCAGCAGACTGGCAGAGCAGCAGGACGGCAAAACACTGCCAGCTGGAGGTTTTGAGCGGTCAACTCTTCCGTCTTGTCTGCCGACACTCTCTCTTCAAGCACAACCCAGTTTTTCTACCGTCGGTAAACATCATCGACGCAGAACCGTCTATCGGATCCTTCGGCCAGCGCGCCTTCTACACGACTCCTCCAACTGGCCGTTCGTCTGTGATCGATTCGTTGACAGCCCAGCCCGATTCTGGAGAAGCATTGTGTCTTTTCGCAACACCTGTGTACCGGTCGAGATCGGTCGCGTCCGCGTCGCGTCGTGGGATTAGGGACTGGACACAAAGCACGACGGTTCAAGTAGGGAAGCACGATCACCAAACTGTCCACCATACGTCAACCATGCCTGTCTGAAAGGTTTGAACAACGAGAAGGCCTTCCCTAGACTATAAACTCTGGACACTTCATTTGGGACTGACCGAAACCCACAAGCTCTCCGTGCACCTTGGCCATATCTCCGGACGCAACTACCAGATATCCATATGGATGAATATCCGAGAAGTTAGTATCAAACGACATCATATATGTTGTTTCTGGTAACCGCAAATTGAATACGAGCATTTACTGAGCTTGTTTGCGATGAGTCTGATCATCACGGTCTGAAGATACACCTGATTCCGATACCCCCTATTTCACCTACTCAACCAAAGAACCCATCCTCGGAAGGCCACCTACACTTTTATTACTTCCACCACTACCCAATTTTGTTTCACCAACAAGCTAAAGTTTTATAAGCCTATTGTTATCCTTGGGAAGTTATTGATTTGTGTTTTAAGGCGTCTACCCTGTGCAGTACCAGCCTTCGTCAATTCGTGGGTTCCTTGGGAATTTGACACTTATCCTGGATCTCTTCTTTCATCGCACTGGTACTTAGGTACCTCTTATTCGTTGCCCTATTCGAACCTACCTGTACTATTGGTCGCAAACATTTCCTAGGTATCTGGTATTCGGGGTTCATGACGGAAGGAAGTGTTGATTTGCGTGGTCAGTGAACATTCTTGGGAAGGAGTAGACGGCAGCGATTTCCCACTTTCCTCCTCGCCCGGCGAAAGGTTGCCTAAGTACCTATCAAGCTCTTTGAAGACGCTACCTTCAACCTCCAACCTCTCTTTCGGTCAACTACAACCCGCTTGAGCGAACGAGCAGGCGGACTAGCAACAGTCCAGTCACCACCGACGAGCTTTGGACTTCGCAATTGCCTCAAGTTGCAACAATGGGTCGGGGAAGGAAGCGAGCTGTCGTCCCTGCTGTAAGTCGTTCTAGGTCGATGTCTCCGCGGCTTTGGATCTCCATTGATACTTGAACACTTCGTCCTTCTCCTGTTCCAACGCTCTTCCAACGCTCATTGCACACGACTTGCTCTTTTTGCTGTTTTGCGTCCCAGTCTCAACCCAACACACTCCTTTGCCAGTTGATCCATCCCGGTTTCCAAGATACTGGACGGGAGGAACACTGCTGAATTCTTGTATGAGCTTGTCCCACAGACTACCGTCCGCCCTCGCAGTTTCGCGCCAACGGTCGAATTCGCTGTTGTCCATACAGAGTAACTGACAATGTTTTCTACAGGGGATGGCTTCGGGAATCCCGGCAGGCAATGCCAATAAACAGATCCCGCTCCTTTGCACCGTCTGTCCAGACACTCCTCGCTTCTCTGATGTATCGCATTTGCTTACGCACATCGCGTCGAAAGGTCACCTTCACCACGAGACCCAAACAAAACTCAAGGCCCACCAGGATATTGCCGCTGCCGTTGCTTTGCAGCAGTACGAGCAATGGTACAGGCACAACGGGATTGAGACCTTGTTGGTGGAGAGGATGAGGGCCAAGCAAGTCAAAGAGGCTGCACGCAACAAACGTACCCGAGGACTTCCAGCAGCCGGTCCAGCAAAGGTTGCTCCACCCCCTCCCCCGCTGTTTATCAATTATTTTGTCGTTAACCAAAGACTGGCAGACGAAGAGAAAGGCGAAACGAAACACGAGCAGCAGTACGATTAAGCTAGAGCACGGCGAACTCGCCCCTGACTTCCCGCTTTTCCCCAGTTTATTCCAGTCTGACAACGAAACCGAGCCACCAGAAGAATTTTTGGTCAACAATGACATGCTCTCACTGAAGGGTCAGGTATGGCCAGGCATGGGGAAAATGGATCTCGCAAACGAGGAAATGAAGCGTACTCGAAACCAGCGGAAACATAAGTCAGTAATTGAGAGAATGAGAAGGACCTCGGAGGGCATTGAGCCCACTCAAGTCATCATGACTTCCGAGTTTGAGGTTGAAAGAGTGAAGGGGGTCTATGATGACAGCTCTTCCCCTATCCCTGGTCAGGAAGATTCGGTATGTAAACTCCATGCTTGAGTGGTGCCTTGCTGATACGTACTAACTTGATCAGACACCTCCCCGTAAAGTCCCCAAGACAAAACGTAAGAAGCCAGAGCCGCTTGCAGAAATCTCGACAAATATCCCACGACAACGTCGATCTACTGCGCGCGGCAGTAGGTCTCAAGGGGGTAAAGTGCCATTACCGAAGCTTGGTTACAGCCACGAGGATGATTCGGGGATCATGGTCTCTCAAGGTCCTTTCAGACACCACCATGACGTTTTCCGTGACGATGATGGAAATTCCAGTATGTGCCTCTTCCTATCACGGGTTCCGTACGTTCTCATATTCATGGTTTAGATGTTTTTGACAACAGATCATTTCCGGGAGTTTCTCAACATGATCAGAGGTATAATGACATGGCAACTCGTGGAGTCTTGAAAATTGCTAAAATCTTGCCTAGATTTGACCTTCGTGACCGACTTGGGATGCCCGCGCTGAATCCAATGTCTCAACCGCCATTTGTTTCACCTACACCTACCTCGAGAGATCTATCCTCGCGTCTCTTCACTGGTAGGGAGGGAAGCCGTGGAAGGGTGCAGGTTCAGTCGTACTTGAGTAAGCAGGATCACACACTCAAGCCTCAAAGCAGAATAACTCAAATCATTCTGGAGACTTGGACTTACTTCATTCAAGGGCTGACACAGAAGTAGGCCCATTCAACCACCTCGAGGCATCTTATGCAATGAACGATGCAACAATTTACAACGCCTCGTCGAGGATGCCGTTCGCTGCGACCAACCAGTTCAGCGGGATCAGCCAAGATCAGTTTAGGCTTTCGCCGAGCAACTCACTCCGGACGAAACAGGAGGGCCATATCGATGCGAATAGTGGCGATTCGGTACATGTGGCTGGTGGAAACCAGTTTCTCAATATATCAGGGGCGAATCCCCTCTTCTCGCACGATCATTTATTCCTCAGTCCTTATAGCCAAGCAGCTCCAAACGCATCTCTTCCTTCTCTTGCATTTACGCCTATCAATCGTCCAAGAGAACATGCTCACGATGCTCATGGTATCAGCCGTGCATCCTCGAATGGCGAAAATGTCAAGGTTGAAGGAGAACCCAGCGACTCAATTGATGGGAGTGATCTCTGCGATAGAAAGGACACCGACTATAGTTCTGCCGACTTATGGAACTCGCAAACTCATAATCATGGGATGAATCTTCATGATGAGCTTGAGTCAGAAGACTTACAACTCTAAACCGGCGAGAGGCAGCTCGACTCATGAAGCTTCCGTATATGTGCTTTCACGACAGAAAAACGTGGAGAAGTATCTCTACTTATGCGACGAATCAGCTACTTGAATGGTATGTGCATGGCTGCCTCTGATGCTGAGGCGTTGACGACTGACAGATGAAAGCAGATACTTTTCGCCGCGTGCGTGTTAGCAACGGCTTGACCATAGCGTAACGCTTGTGGTCGATCTCAGCACAACTCTAACACACCATTAGTTGCGCTTAAGGAGTTTCTCGATCATACAACCAGAACATGCAACTTGAGATGCATAGTAAATCAGATTATTTTACGTCGTTAACTTGGGCAGATTGGGAAATATTCGAATTGACTGGGGGATCATCATATAACACACACACACACAGTACATGGTTAACAAACGATGGGTCAAAGGCAGCAGCAACTGGGACTGGGAGCAAAAAGCATTCATGCAATGGGACAGAGATACGGGAACGAAAACGGCACGGAGTACTTTTGGCAGCTTTGGGGAGCGTTGGGCAACTAAATACTACTTGGCGTTCTAGTGATGATGAGTTGATGCGATGTACAGATATATAATCATTACCAGTGAGATGAGGCTTTGACCGTTGAGCCATTTTTCGTCGTGTATAGCATCCTTCTAGTGCTAAAAGCGACTAGAATACAAAATCTCGAATTATGGTATCATTTACAGTTGCTCAATGGCAGAAACCAGCTGCTCTAGCTGGTCCGCTCCGTCCTCGATTACATGGGTTAAAGTTCGATATACCCCCTTTAAACGACGCATCTTCATCTCGTACTCCATTTGACTCGACTTCTCGGCCGCAACATCGATGACCTTCTTCGGGATGCGCGCCAGCCGAGCCACATTCAAGCCGTACGAGCGATGGGCAACGCCCTCACCCAATTCGTACAAGAACGTGATCTCCTCCTCGCCGTCGTCGCCCTTGTCCGCCTTGAACTTCATGTGCACGTTTTTCACTCCTTCGAGGCCCTCGGCGACCCGGGCGAGATTCTGGTAGTGGGTGATGAAGAGCGTGAGGCAGCGCGTGTCTGTCACAACGTGCTGGAGGACGGCCTGAGCGATGGCGGCGCCGTCGTGGGTGCTCGTGCCGCGGCCGAGCTCGTCGAGAATAACGAGGCTGCGTGGGGTGGCAGATCGCAGGATGCGAGCCGTCTCAGAGACTTCGACCATAAAGGTGGACTCTCCGGCGAAGAGGTTGTCGCGGGCGCCGGCGCGGGTGTGAATGGCATCGCAGAGGGTGAGGGTGAGGGCGTCAGCAGGGACGAAGGAGCCGATCTGGGCGAGGAGAACGATGAGGGCCATGGCACGCACGAAAGATGATTTGCCGCCCATGTTGGGGCCGGTGATGAGGTGTGCCAGCGGCGAGGGGTGGGCTAGCGAGGTGGTGAAGGGGATGTATCCGCCGTCGAGAGTATGCTCGGCGATGGGGTGGCGGCCTTGGGTTATGGAGATGCTGGGGTCATGGGAGGATGGGAGGAAGATGGGCTTGGTGTAGCCTGGTTGAGCGGCAACCTTGGCGAGAGAGACGAGACAATCGAGGGTGGCGAGGGCAGAGACAGCGTCGCGAAGAGGCTGGTAGTCGGCGGAGATGGAGGCGAGGAGGTCCTTGAAGGCGGCTTCGCACGCGGCGGCCAAGGCTTCGCGATGCTGGTCGCGTTCGATAGTGAGACGGAGAATCTCCGGGGTGTGAAAACGAGAGACCTTCTTGGTACCGGAGATCTTGCTCCATGAGGCGGGAACGTTTTTGATGTCTATGTTGGGGACTTCGATGAGGAATTCGATGCCGGCGACGGTGACGTATTCGACCTTTTTTTTTCTTGAGCTTCTCGGCGGCCACGGGGCGGTGCATATCCAGCTCGTGCTCGACGTGGGCGATTCCGAGCTGGTGGTCCTGTATATCCTCCGTCTGATACTCGTCCCGGAAGAAACCATACTTGTCGTCTTTGTGGGCAGCGTCGAGGTTGATCCGTTCGAGGTAGGACACGACGGTGTCAAGGATCTGGGGGAGGGCGCAGATGGCGTTGGTGAGGAGGGGGGAGGTAAAAGGCGAGTCAGAAGGACCTTTGACGGTGGAGTAGTGTCCAGCGATTCTCTGCAAGGTCTGAAGGACAGACAGGAGTTCGGGACGAGTGCATTTACCATAGTATATGCGGATGAGGCTGCGCTCGAGATCCGTCTTGTTGCTGGCGAGGAGTTTCTGGAGCTGGTCGACAGCAGTCGTAGATTGCCTGTCAAGAAGTTCCTGGACAGCAGCGAGGCGTTCCTCAAGGTGTTGCTGGCTTAGAAGAGGACGACCTACCCACTTTCGAAGAAGACGATGGCCTCCCCGGGTAACCGTCTTGTCAACTGCCCAAAGTAGGCTGCCCTTCTCGGAGTGGTCTGTCGAATTGCGATAGACCTCAAGACTCTCCAGTGTCGTGCCGGTAACGAGCATGTGTGAGCGAGTGCTGAAATTCTGGAAGTATTTGGTTAGGTCGAAGATGTGTTCCAAGCCGTATTCCTTGAGATGGGTGATCATGGCAGATAGGCAGATTGTAACAGGCTCGGGGAGCGTAAGGACCTTTTCGAGAAGTGCGCTTGCCGTCTCGTCCTGCGAGTTTTCCTTGAGCTTTTCGGCGTAGAACTGTGTGACGTGGGAGTATGCTTCGGCGGCCATGGTCTTACCCTTGGAAACGCGCTCCACTCTACTCCTGTCGCCGAAGACATTGGTACTGCTACCTGACAGATGCTGGACGAGCTTGTCAGTGCTCTTAGTAAGATCTCCCACGATGAGGAACTCGCAGGGAGATATGTGCAAAAGCCTGGTCTCTATCTCGCTCCGCATGAAGCCGTCCTCAAAATTGTCGTATATGATATCTCCAGTTGCGGGCTGGACAGCGAGGATACCCACATCGACTTTTTCGTCAGTGCCCCAGCCTTTGGCCTTGGTCTCGGTGATGCAGAGAAGGTAGCCGCCAGCAGAAGCGCCAGAGCCAGCTTGGTCAAGCTCGCCGTTCTCATCGATATAAGTACCCTTGGTGTAGAGGTTGGTGAGTTTCCGCGTAAAGGGTGCGTTGCGGTTGTCCCCTGCCTTTTTCAACGCGGCCGTCTCGATCTGACGAATGACTCCGACTTTGTGACCCGCGGCGACGAGGCGTTTTGCGTGAACGGGTAGCCTGTGGACGGGGATGCTGGCGGAGGCGAAGCGATCTAAATGAGCTTCTGATGGATCTATGAAGGGGTTAGTAATGGGTGAGCCGGCTTGACATCCGTGTGCACTTACGCTCATCGTATCGCATTTTCCCCGGGATGCAGACAATACTTAGTTCCTTGGCCGCTATGCGTGCATCTTCCCCAAAGAAGCGGAATTTGTAGCCAACCTCCATGATCAGGACAGTGTCCAGATGCTTCCTTTTGATATCCAAAAACTGCATTTCCATGGGGGTTAGTTTGCCTGTCTTGGCACCCTTCTTCTTTGTTTTTGTCCGAAATGCTGCATCGTCCTCTTCTGCATCAGCGTCTGGATCATCATCGTCATCGCCGCCGTCTTTCGTGGTCTCTTCTTGTTGGCGTCTCCATCGCCATGCCAGTGCATCTGGATGGCCGAGTTTCTTGACGAACTTTCTGTGTAACTCTGCCTGTTCTCGCCTTGCGGCAGCATCTTCGTCGTTCTCTTCAGCTCTGTCACCGTTCTCAGCTTCCCGTAAGCTGGATCCATCATATAGATACCGCTCCGTCCGAGCTGTAGGCACCGTCCTCCCGTTATTCACGGCATCGCCCTCGTCGGGTTTGGAGAAAAACGTGCTTCTCTCAGCATCGTCGGAAGCTGCTTTAGCCTTCTTCGCAGGGTTCTCGGGGCACGCATTGCCCTTTCCGGTATCCTCGAGGGGTCGTTTTCGCGATGGTGATTCGGGGTCCTTCGCGGACTGACTCTGGCTTTGCTTCTCGAAGGATGCGGCCAAGCCGTTGATGGTTTTCGGGGTGAAGAAGGAAGTTAGGGATTTCTGCTTCTTTTCGGACGATTTTGGGGGCGGTGCCATCGTGAACGAGGAATTGCGGAGTTCATGTAGAGACGGAACGTAATTGATGAGAATCGCTTGGTCGAGGTCGTGACGTTTTAGCAAGCGCGTCTTGGAGGACGCGTTGAGAGGTTACGCTAAGATGCCTAATATGGCTTAGCTGTATTCCATTCAGATACATCCTGCTCATGAAAGTGGGGTGCCACCCCATGTATCATGATGGGTGGATCGCTCCTCAACTGATGTGGACCTCAGATGTCTTGTATGGTTTTTAAGATGTCTGCAGAAACTGAAATCTTGAGTAATTCATCGAGCAATGTCTTGTTCGGAAAAGACGTGATGATGCACATCGTTTTTGCGTTTGGACATCTAACCAAAACGGTAACTACTAAATGAGTGTGAAGCAGATTCATAGCCACGAACAAGAAGAATGCCATTTATCAATACTGGAACATTTGTTCTGCATGCATCTCTAATCAACATGACAGCAGGGGCTGAATAAAGTCTTGTTGTGCCTATTAGTTCATTGATTATTCCGCAGCGTCGTAGTTGTGAAAGACGTCTTGGAAATCGGATAGTCATGCCGTACTTGTCTGTGCTGTGCTTCCCCAAGATATCTCCGCCATTGGGTGGTCGTGTCTGTGCGAGCAACCCCCCCTTCCCCAAACAAATAACCCGCCAGCGGTTCATCTCCAACTGTTCTCTTCGCGCCCACGCCAATAGACTCAGCCTCGTTGGAAGTTACGTCAGCTTCTGCTTCATCGGCTTCTGCATCGAGAACTGCCGGACGCCGACCACTAGGAAACGATCCCTCCTGACGAGGTCCTGACGATGGGGTGGGTTTCCTTGTCTTGGCTCAAGCCGTGGGCGCTTGCAGCAAGAAATCAGTCATCTCTGAGAGCCAAAGGTGCTCCAAGGCCCAACAAGGGGTTGTCTCCAAGGGCCACCTCCCAGAAGCATCGAATTATAGTATCCACAGGTTCCTTCTCCCGGGCGCTTACAAGAGTTGGCGATAGTCTGTCGAGCCAATCACCGTGGGACATGACGACTTTGCCGCTGAGCTCAGGCTCCATCTGGTGGTTCCCGGGCTAGCTGCCCAAGCTTCCCTGGATGCCTCCCTAGCCCTGGACGTCTGCAACTCTACAGCCGCCGAGATTCACTTGGCTTGTTACAAGCTGGCTGACATTTCCCTGTAATTACGTGGTATTCGTACACTCGCGGAAGGCAGTGGCTGTGGCCCAGTGTTGAGTTATCCATCTATTCGTATATCCACGGCATTGCATGGATCTTCTGCTCCACGCCACACCCACGCCCACACCCACCGACCGAGCTCTCCCGCTCCTCCCCTGTCCCCTCGTGCCAGTCCGCCAAGCCCTCATCCCCCATCATATTTGTACAGCACAGCGCTTCAGTCCTCGTTTCTTCACTTTTCATCCACTGATCTTTCTGCCGTTGCTTGCTGCCTTCTCCTAATTCGAGACCAACACCGTCTCATGTCGTCTGCTTAGACCAGCACTACATCCTAGGCGACCGTTTCTGCGACCAGCCAAACCAACAACAACCCGCCAGCTCCTAGACTCTAGAGCCCCTCGGCGCAACCCCGCCTACGAAGATCCCAGCACCCAGCCTCATCCCGAAGCTACGGACACTTGGCTCGGCCAACAACGCGGCCTCCTTCGCGGCCTCCTTTGCGGCCAGACATTCCCGGCTCCAAAAATAACCAACTTTCATCATCGCGTACCTGCGTCCGGCCGACCTCGCCCCGACCTTCAAGATGGAGCGCAGTCGCGGCGTTCCCGACGAGGAGATGTTCCTCAACAAGCCTGCGCCCGAAGACTGTGACAGCCCGACCATCGAGCCTCTGCGCATCTTTAAGCCTCAGAGCCCCCAGCCAGCTTCTGACCGCAGGTCCTCCTCGGGCTTCAGATATCCCGCTCCCCCTTCGTCGTCGTCTCCCGCCTCAAAGCATTCGTTCCCCCTCCCACCAGGTGCTTCCAGTTCCGCCGCTCCGCTACCCTTCCCCGACGACGACGACGTCCGTAGACCGTCTCCCGCGAAACCCTTTGGCTCGGCATACAATGATACGAGCCCGCGCATAGATACTGGTAGCAGCCCCTTCGGAAGGAAACCAGGCCTTGCCGAGCGTCGAGGTGCTGCACCGAAGCCTATCAGCTCTCCGACAAGCCCGGAGGCAGACTCAGGTCTCTTCCAGAGGCCTCTGAAGGATCAGGGCCGTCCAGAGCCGACCAACGCAAACTATCCCAGCTATCAAAAGACTTATTACCCCCCTCCCGGAGGTGTTTCCGGCTCATCGGGTAACGCTCATGCGCAACCTCATCCCTCCGATATCCAGCAGCTCAAGATGAATGATCCTGGGGTTAATCGATTTGCTTCGACGGCGTCGACTTCCACCACTCGGGCCAGCCGAGGGTCACCGCCACCGCCCGAGACGCCGATTGTGGAGCCCGGGCACGCCCCGGCCGACGGCATCGAAGCCCGGTATGCGGCCGCCGGTATATCGGGTACCGCGACTTTGAGTGGGTTGCATTCTCACAGTGCTGCTGCATCACAGAGACTCGCTCAATACGGAAATCAAGCCCCGCCTCCTCGACCCTGGACGCCAACTGAGTCTCCAGATCAGGCACCATCTGGCCCTCCCCAGGTCTACCAGGGAACGGACGCCGTTTCGAGCCCGCAACCGCAGCGACAATCTTTCAGTCCTCCGCCTCAACAGCCAACCCAAAAACAGGATAACGGCCCAGTGCAAGTGAGCGTCTTGGAGCAGGACTTTCAACATCTCCGTACCAACTCGCCTCCCCCTGCCTACTCCAGCGTCAACCCAGGCGGTGGCTCGTCATATCCCAATGAGAAACAGCGGCCACAGCAGGCGAGCTCTAGCTCTTCAGCTCAAGCCCCTGCGCAGCAGCAAGCTAGCATGTCTACGCCCCCCAAGAAGGCAGCGGCAGTAGCAGCGGCAGCAGCAACGGCGGCGGGTGGCCTTGCGTCTCCCGCGCTGCAGCATCCTGGGCATCCTGCATTTGCCAACGACCCTCGACCAGAGCCCCAGGCGATTCAGACTCCCCAGCAAGCTCAGCCTGTGCCAGCAACACCATCCTTTGAGCCTCCCAACCCAACATCTCCGCCTCCGTTGCCCGAAGGCTGGATTGCGCACCTGGACCAGACCTCTGGTCAATATTACTATATTCACCTCGCCAGCCAGGCGACTCAGTGGGACTTCCCCAAGGGGCCGAACCCCATCACCAATGAGCAGGCACCTCTTTCACCGACGGCATCAACCTATGGCAACCCCTTGGGCTCGCCCATGTTCGGCAAACAGTCGTTGGCGTCGCCTATGTTTCCTCCCCATACTCCAGGTTATGCCGAGAGTATAATGAGTATTGCTGCCTCAGCGACGCCCACCGCGGCTGGGTTCACAGGGCCACCGCCGAGCGCTGGTGTGGATATGTACAGGATCCAGCCCACGAATGGTGTTTACTTCGGCCCATACCTTCGATATGTCAACATGGACTGTGAACAGGGAATATGGCACGGAAGCATCTTGATTGTCACGGATGCGCCCCAGCCGCCAACGATTCACGCGCACCCCAGCATGGATCTATCGCCGAACCCTCGTCAATTGCAATCTCGTTCCATCTTCACGCACCAAAGGTGGACCTTTTACAAGTATGATCTCGAACTTCAGATGGGCGAAAACACTGAGCGATGGACCTATGCCGTCACGTCTCACCTAGGGTGCACACGCTACGAGTTCGTTGTGGCTGGTCGTAACGAGACGGCCTGGCGCTTCATTGCCCATTCTGGTAACGATTTCGCTTCGAGCACATCTCAGAACGAGCGTTCCAAGCTTGGCGGCGTTGGATTCATGTGGAAAGATGTTCTCCAAAAGAATGTCGAATGCGGTGGTTTCCATGTTCAACTAGGTCTCGGCGACCAGATCTACGGCGACCGGCTGTGGAAGGAAGTCCCGCTCTTGAAGCAGTGGCTGGCGATGAGTGGCCGGGACAACAAGAAGAACGTGCAGTGGACAGCTCGACACGAAGAGGATGTTGCACACGCCTATTTCCACTACTACACCAGCCACTTCGACCAGCCCTTTTTGCGAGAAGCCTTCGCCCAGATTCCCCATGTTCTCCAGATCGATGACCATGACATGTCCGTCTCCCTTGTCTCAACCCCTCGATAATGCGACTTATGCTAACTTCTCCCAGCTTTGACGGATACGGTTCATATCCAGACTACATGCAGTCGTCGCCCATGTTCAAGAACATTGGACGGATTGCAACGGACATGTACCTCCTTTTCCAACATCACACCACAGTAGAGATTCTACGAAACGTCAGTACTGACCATGATATCTTCACCATCACTGGAACTGGCTGGCATTTTGTCAAATTCCTTGGCCCTGCGGTTGTGGCTGTAGGACCAGATTGCCGATCAGAACGCACTCAGGCACAGGTTATGGCAGGACCCACGTATCAAGGCATATTCCCTAAAGTTGCTACGTTACCACCTAGCGTACAGCATTGCATCTGGATGGTTTCCGTTCCCATCGTGTACCCTCGACTGGATGCTGTGGAAAGCCTAGCAAACACAATGGCAGTTGGCAAAAAGGCCGTCAACACAACGTACAACATTCTCGGCAAGGTTACCAGCTCGGTGGCAGGTGTCGTGGGCGGCAAAGACGTTGTCGCACAGGGCTTCTCTCAGGTCAAGAAGGCGGTTGGAAAGACAGGTCTTATGGGCAACGTTCTCAACCAGTTCGGCGAGCTAGACATCCAGGAGGTGCTCAAGGACATGTGGACGCATGACACCAAAGATCTAGAGAGGACATACTTTATCCGGACGCTTCAGGGCATCTCACAGCAGAAGGGAATTCGTATGACTTTCCTATCAGGAGGTAAGTTGGCAACCACCAGATGATGAGACCCACCGGAGAAGATTACTAACATGAATTTAGATGTCAACGCTGCCGGAGCCGGTCTCGTCCATGATCCAAGCCATCCCGGCGACCACAAGACCATGTACCAAGTCATTACCTCGCCCATCGTGGCCTCACCCCAGAGCAACTACGTACTCAAGATGCTACACAACCAAAAGACGCTGTACGTGCCTCAGAACGGCAAGAAGTCAACGCACGAGGTCTCAGACACCAAGGAGGACATGATGGAGATCTTCCACACCGACGCCAGCGGCGCGGGGCGGGAACTCAAGAAGCTCATGGGCCGTCGCAACTACGTGGCCGTCGTGGCCTACGATCAGGAGGCCGCTGCCGCGCAAGCCCAGACGCCCTTCAGTCCCAATCCGAGTCTTTTCAACGGACAGCAGCAGCAGCAGCAGGGACTGTCCAAGCTAAGTCTAGCGGTGGACTTTGTGGTGCAGGGCGACGGGGCTTTTACGACGCCGAGCAAGTACGGGCCCGTTATCATCCCGCATTTGGAGTTTGGAAGGTGATGAGTTGAGAGAGGCCGAGGTAGACGCGAGTTGGACAAGAGATGGACGTTGAGATTTGCATGAAATGTTATAGCCAATTTTGCCATGTAGCGGATTGATGATGATTATGCCTTTATATACACTTGGAGATACCTTGTTTGTTTTGTTGATTATAGCTATTTATGTTCTAAGCAGCTTATGATATATGAATGGAAAGATTCTAACCCCTAGATTCCCAGAAAGTGAGATTTGGGTTCCGCTGCTCAATGACACAAACATTGCTTTTCATTTTCTACGTCACTTTCTACCTCGATTGTCGCCTTTCTAAATATCGAAGAGCTCCTTGAGGATGCTCATGGTGTCTTCAGGTCCGGTAACGGTGTGGCCGATGGTTCTGGGGTCGCTGAAGATCTCGTAGTCGTTGCCGCCCTTGAAGGTCTTGTCGCCGAAGAAGTGGATGTTCTTGTAGGAGACGCCGTCGGGCTTCTTGGCCTCGTTCTCGAGGTGCTGGAGGCAGTAGGTCTTGTCCCAGCCGGCGGGGAAGACATCGAAGGAGATTTGGCCGCCGATGGAGAAGCTGATGCGTGGGAAAGAGAAGGGTTAGCAAGGAGGCCTTTAATGCATCGAGGTTGTACATCGAATGACACTGTGGAACGGTAAGGAGTTTATAAGGGGCGCGTACGTGAGACCTAGGTGGCCGAATCGCTCGCGCAGAGCGGCGACAAACGCCTCGCGGACCTTTGCATCCTTATCAAACTTCTCAAAGTCGTTGCGCTCCTGGGTGGAGGCGTTGCGGCCGACGGGGCTGACGTTGATCATGCCGTTGCGAAACTCGATAAAGGTGCCGCGCTTGACGGGGACGTCGAGGTCGGCAATGTAGTGCAGGATGAAGTTGGCCAGCTCCTTGTACTGGTCCTCGCCGATCCACTTGATGAAGCTGTTGCTGGCGAGCTGGGCGCCCTGCTTGAAGGCCGTCAGGCCGTTCTCGGCGAAGCAGAAGTCGAAGAGCGTCGTGACGGGCACGCCCGCGGGGCGCCCGATCTGCTCCTCCTGCTTGACCAGGTCGGAGCCACCGACGAACCCGATGGCGCACTTGGCGCGTAGGGCCTGGAGGAGGGCGAGCATCTCGGGAGAGGCATCCTGGAGGTGGGGGATTTGCTGGTTAGCGGTGGTGGGGCAGAGAGGGGAGAGAGGGGGGGAGCTTTACAAGGCGGGCGGGAGTGAGGGTGCCGTCGACGTCGAAGAGACAGATGGTGTCCTTGAGGGGACGCTCCTCGAGGGGAGAAAAGGTCGGGGGAATAGCGGCCATTGTTGTGGTGGTAGTGGTGGTGGTGATGGTGGTTTTTGGTGTTGTTGGAGGAGTGAGGGATAGCGGGGCGGTCAGGAAGCTTGCAACGAACTGGTACCTTGTCAAATTGAGGGGCAGAGGAAGGTGCAGCTCCCTTCATTCTTATACCACCTTCAACAACTACACAAACCAAAACCTCGACTCAAGTACTACCTTATTCCAACTTCAGCAGTAATTTCCAATTGACGCCCATCATCATCACTACGAAGTTGGTGATCTGTCCGTTGAACCAGGTACGCGTGTTCTCCACGCACAAAGAACACGGTTATCTGGCTTCATCGTACCTCTCGCCGCAGTGTCATGAGTCGGCTAGGGAGCTCGCAGCTTGTGTCGTGGAGGCGCAGCTTGTCAAGCGAAATGAGGTTGACGAGTCGTCACGGTCGGGTGAGTCAATGGCAATCTTGGAGATGAAAGAGAGCTCAAAGACACGGTCGCTTCATTGGGAGAGCCTTGAATTTGAGCATCACTAACAAAATACTGGTAGAAATGTTGGACCATGCCTGTGCTTGATAGTGCGATCAACAACCCCGCTGCTTCCTTCCGTTCTCACAAACTCCGTCGCCGGGCGGGGCACTATTTTTAGTGGAGACACACGGACGCCGGACTCTCGGTGAGCTCGGTGGGCCTCCAAGCTCGATCAGACCCGCATCCTCACCTGGCCTTCACCTTGCCAGCTGCAACAACACTGAATCACCACCACCTGCACCGCTCACCACTCGCAAGACCTTTATAATACAGCTCAACTCGACTACAAGCACCGAGGAGCAATGACTTGGTGGGCAAGTGCCTTCACACCGAGCTCCTCACCCCAGGTAAGTCGTACGTTCGATTCCCTAAGCCTCCCATTTAGTCTATCTCCTTCACATATCTGCCATTTAAAACTATCTATCTCGCAATTTAATATGCCATCTCTATAATTTTTGCCCTTTTCAACAGTCAGACTTCCCTGTTCGGGACAGTCAGAGTCGTGTGCATGCTCCACTAACTCGTCTCGTCATCCATGCGTCTTTCCTTTTGACGCGCTCATCATGATCAAATGCGAATCCAGCCAAGGTGAAGATACCATGAGGAACTATACGACAGTAATGAATATTTACGAAAATACAAACAAGCAACGCGACAGCGGCCTTCGTTTAGTAGCCATGCTATGGATATCTTCTTCTTCTACGCCATGTCCCCCCAAACTCCTGTCACCTCAACAACCACATTGATAATCGTGCTTACCGTCCATAGCGCAATCAAACCCCAGCCGATCTTTCTGCTCAACACCCACTTGTTCATCGGGACCACGATCAATAGGCCCACGAGTGTGATAAGCAGCGTGATAGCCGAAACCATCAGAGTCCCGCCAACCTGAATATGGTACGGCTTGTAGTGGACTGGCGAATTGGGGTGCTTGTGATGCTTCGAGTTGGCCTTCTTGACCATCATTATCACGCCGCCGATGCCGATGCCGAGGAGAATGTTTAGCATCGGACCGCCGAAGCACGCAGCGCTGCACCATTGTTAGTCTGGACGGCATCTGGAAAAGAGACCAAGGAGAAGGGGTTACTTACAGGGCCATGACTGGGTATCCAAGCCGAGCAACTGTGATATCGGCGATCAAGTCGCCCACGCTGTTCCCGGCCGCGAAAATTGTCAGTCCCAACAGCGCTTCCGAGATTCCCAAGACCACACCAACTGTCTTGAGTACCCCGACCACTTCCCCGGCGATGGTCGAGATCCATGCTATACTAATTACGAAGCCGAGGAAACAGAGCAGGTAGTGGTATTTCGGCCGCGTGTGTTCGTTCGTCAGCAACACTAGGCTACCTAGCAGGATGGCCGAAGCAAGAAGGGTGTAGAGCACCATCTTAACAAGAACCTTCCCGGGGTGCTCCCAGTCAGCTGCCAGGTTGGCCCAGAGGATGAAGACAGCAAATTGGGGACCTGTAAACAGCTGCAGTGACACCAACCAGCGATTCCACCCGGCAGTCTCGTCATTGGCGTTGCTGATCGAGGGCATCAAGTCAGACGCTGGCTTCATGGCTGGAGCTCCAATGTTGATCTGCGACGTCGACGCAATCGCCGTATCCTCCTGCTCGAGACTTGGCATCCCAGGTGAATACTTGGACGAAGCGTAGCTGTTGTTACGGCCCAGTGCCCTCCTGCGATAGCGCTGCCATTCTGATTCCGGTTCAATCTGCTCTGGGACAACTGAGACCGGCGGCGCAACGTTGCCTATGGTCCCGTGGCTTGCACGATCCACGATGGTGTCGAGTATAGAAGTAGCGTCATCGTTTGTTTCAGACTCGACCACGGGCAACGTGATGACCAGGAGGAAGATGCTAGGTACGGATATGGTACTAACAAACTTGTCCCAGTATGACTTGTCCCTCCAGCCCTGTAGTGTGGGGAAAACGGTCGCGAGCAGGACGTGAGGAGGTGGGAAAATCTTGTATGGCCACCAGCGCACGGGCTTCGGTGGTTCTGTGGTCATGTGTAGGCCTACGAACGGGCTATCCCGTCTTACTGCGCCTGGAAACATGAATTCTGAAGGCTCCGCTTGAGGATTCGGCGTGAGCATTGCTGGTGAGTCGGTGAAGACGGGGAAAGGAGTACTGGGCGTGGATCGATCGCTATAGCTGCTGCGTCGACTCGGTATTTGCAACTGTAGATGGCGACCTGGAGTTTGCTCTCGATGGGTCTCTTCTGGAGCATCGTTGGTGTTCCCTCGCTGGACGACCGGGGGTGGTGCTAGATTTCCATCTATGGTGTAGGATGGGCTCGGGCTTGGTGTCCTTTCGCCGTGGGGTGGCCATTGGGGAATAGACAGATTCGAGTTGGCACGGTCTCTGTCCGAAGGCAGCAAGTTGTCAGGCACCGTTGGCGGCAAAGCTGGAGGGGCTGAAAGGGGGGCATCTCCAGACGACATGGCTCGTTCCCTTCTGCTAGGAGATTCTGATGAGGCCGAAGCCTCTGACTCCGGTACAGCATTCGTAGTACCTCTTCTAGCTCTATGATGGATGTGGGTGTCAGAGTAGGTTCGATCCGGAATGGTGGATAGCTGTAGGTTGCCCTCTCGTTGCAGCTGTGCCAGCGCAGACCGAAACTCCAAGGCGCCAACCAGACTCGGCCGGATAGGCGTCAATGTGTTCCTCCGCCTTCCCCTGGTTCGCAGCACTCGCATACTGCTTGCGACCTCGGCCGCGATCATGCGCTCATGTTCCTCACAGGAGTTTTCGTCATCGTCATCGTCGCCCAAGGGTTTGTGGCCATCGACTTGGATCAGGGGTCCTGCCTCGAGGGCCGAGATATCCACAGGGTCCGTATGCCTCGCAGAAAGGTCATCGATATCGTCTGGATCATCTCGATAGGGCTCACCGGCCAAGTCATCTCCGGAATGGCCAGCGGGGCCGTAAACATGGCTGCGCGCCTCCCCTTCCCGCCGCATCCTCCGCTTTCTCCTCGTTTGATACCAATGCTGGCCCACGACGGTCACAACGTAGATAACGTAATAACCTATCATGACCCAACACTCCCAGAAATGCAAATGTCCGTCAGCCAGAAATACCATGGTGAAGGCGACGGCGACGATGAAGAAGCAGATATCCCGAACGTAGGTCTTTCGGTCGACGCGGAACTCTCTGACGAGAGCCATGGACCCCGCCACAACACCGGTGATGAAGCTGGCGCGCCGATGAGTTCGCCCACAGCCATGCTGGCGCTGTTGGAGCCCATGGCAGCAAAGGTGCTGAAGACATCGGGGGAGCCGTTGCCCAAGGCTAGGAAAGTGACGCCAGCTAAACTCTCGCTGAGCCCGAGAACGGTGGCAATGGTGCTGAGGTTGACGCTGAAGAAGTCGCTGGCGGCGATACCAATGGTAGTGAAGAGGAGCCCCAGCCAGAGAACGATGAGAGTAAAGGCGATGGGCTGGACGCCTGAGAACTTGCAGTAGTAGAGCGTCAGATAGGGAATGAGACCAGCGTCGTCATCGAGGCAATACTGCTTGACGAAGGCGCACTTGTCAAGGGCGGAATGCACGTCGCGACATTGCGGCTGCGGAGGTGTGCCACTGCGCCTGAGCAGCGCATCGCCGTTGCCATGATAGTAATCGTCGTGGTCGTCGTAATCGTGAATCCGAGGCCCCGTGTGCGCCAAGAAGGAATAGGCCGTGAGCAGTGACAGGATCAGGACCGTAGTATAGAAAGGACGGGAGCTCAATCGACTCCCTCGCAGTCGCGGGCGCGTAACGGGCATCTTGAACTTGGGGGCTGTCATCGTGGGGCCGAGCCTCGGCAGGACATGGTCAAGGTGTCGCGACAACCACCTTGGAGAGGGCTCCGTTGTAGAGGAGAGAGTAGAGGTGTGAGTGAGTGATTGATGAGTGAGTGAACGCGATGAGAAGGCTGCCGGTGAAGCGAAGCGGCTGGCTGGCGAAGCAACAGGCGTGTAGAGTGGCGTTTTGGCAAGGCCAAGAATAAGAGCCAAGAGAGATGCGACGGGGAAGCGAAGCGGAACGGAAGGACGGGAGACTAGCAATAATAATAGAGTAGAGAATAGAGGAACCACTAGAGGTCTAACATCATGGCATTACGTCGTCTTGCGACCAGGTCGGGCCCATCAATGATGGGCAACTTGCAAGGGTGTCTAATAAACGGCCATTCTTAACGTGGCCGTTTTAAGTTGGAGGAGGGAGACGGAGACAAGGAGGCCGCCCAATCCAGAAGCCTGTTTTCCACGCGGAAGTTTCCAAGGTCGAGCCCACTCACTGACGAGTTGCTGGTGTCATGTGTGGCGGTGCAATGTTTCCAGTCAATGTACCTTACAGTAAGCTTGAATGTGTGGCTAACACCTGATATGTGTGGCAGCATGTGTGGCAACAATTTCATGCCTGACATTACAGGCACCAACCCCGCGGTCGCATCCCCCCGTTATTTTGTTTACTTTCCATATCCACACGGCCATTTCAACACCACGACGACGACGCGCCAGGCCTCGCCGACGTCAGCCTTTCTCCATCACCACGCAGCAACAACCGCTCAAATGCCTCGCGTTGCTCAAAAACCACGCTCCGGGAGCGCCAGACCGACCAATTCCTCCGTATCCGCGTCGCCCTTCAAATCACAGTCACCCGTCAAGTAAGCGCCATGCGCCCACCCGCTGCATAGCAACCGGCTGCTCACTCTCACCGTGTTTAGAATTCCCCTCAACGATGATGTCCACGAAAAAGGACAGCGCATGAGCTCAAGGCGAGCACTGCACGAGAAGCAGTTCAACGAGATCCGCGCCGCAGCAACCCCACGAAAGGTCAGCATCAGGCTGGACGACATGGAGAACGCATCGCCAATGTCGGATCCACGAACCCCGCGCGCCGGCCGCAATCGAGACGACGACGACGACGATGAGGGATTCGTCGTGGGAGGGGCTGCCGTCACGCCTATGAAGCGTGTCCCACTCCTGGCCAATTTCGAGGAGTGGATGAAGATGGCGACGGACAACAAGATCAATGCCACCAACTCTTGGAACTTCGCCCTCATCGATTACTTCCACGACATGACCCTGTTGAAAGAGGGCGACGGCGTCAACTTCCAAAAGGCCAGCTGCACTCTCGACGGTTGTGTAAAGATCTATACGAACCGAGTCGATAGTGTTGCAACCGAAACTGGCAAACTCCTCAGTGGTCTCGCCGACAGCAACAGCAACAAGAAGAAGGGCCGAGATGGAGATGAAGGAGAGGAAAGCGAGGAAGAGCTAGACGAGGATGGCAACATCAAGAAGAAGCCGAAGAAGAAGGTACGGTATCCAAACTTTTGCGAGACTCCCCCTCCTGAGCTAATTAATTATTCAACAGTCACAACGATCTTCCGAAGCAACGTTAGCACCATCATTCAACTCTCTGCAGCTCAAGAAATTTGAGCTAGAGTTTACCGTCGACCCCTTGTTCAAGAAAGCTTCAGCCGACTTTGACGAAGGCGGGGCCAAGGGATTATTATTGAACCATTTAATGATCGACTCACAAGGTCGCATCGTCTTTGACAGCAGCGACGACTCCGGCGACGCAGCAACGCTCGGGAAAAAATCCGACAGGGAAATGGGTGATGACGAAGACGAAGACAACGAGGGAGACGCGTCAATGGGGCAGGAGGAAGAACTGGCGGACGAGGATGATGAGGCCGACGTCGAAATTGACGTTGGCGCGTTGGGCGCCAGGTTTTTACCAGATCTGAGCCGACTAGACGAACTCGATGTCTGCCCATCACTGAAAACTTTTGATCTCGGTGATCCGTCAGGTTCTATGAATATCCCCTTCTTGAAGGCACCAGAGGACTGGAGGCAAGACCAGGACAAAGGGGATACCCCGGGTGCGCTAGGTGATATATCTGGTCTCGTCATCGATGGAGATGCCCCTGCTGGGTTTGATGACGACGATCTTGGTCTTGGGTCATTTGACGTGGGACTCGACGTTGCATTTGGTGAAGGTGGTGAAGCCTGGGCCAAAGAAGCTGCACTTGAACCACAAATGCGGGTATACGATGCCGGCCTTGGCGAAGAGGGCGCAGATGGCGAGGGTTTCGACGACAAAGGAGAGTACATCGTGTCTATGACCAACTCACAAAAGGCCGATAAGCAGCACGAAGATATTCTCGGCTTCTTCGATCAAGCCCTTCAAAAGAACTGGAGCAGCGCAGAGCACTGGAGAATCCGAAAAATCAAGGATGTCAACAAACCCGCTGGCGAGACGAAGAAGCGCAAGGAAAAGGAACCATTCGAGATTGACTTTGCCTCACCTCTAGACTCCATCTTAAGCGATGTCATCCACACCCAGGCTGCCAGCAACTCGGCGATCAGCATGCCCAAGAAGGACTGGAAATCAAAGTCACGCAATCTGCTCCCCGACGACAAGCACTTCAACTCCAAGTCGCTCCTGAGCTTGTTCCTCAAGCCCAAGGCTCGGATGGGTCGACGACGCACCGGCTTCGGCGCTCGGGGAGGCGCTTTTGGGGGCGCGCAACAGGACAACCAGCCTGAGGGCGAGATGGACGAGGCTTTCTGGGCGAAGCAAAAGGCTCCCCAGGGTGCCGATCAGACGGCTCTGCCGGAGGGCGACTACGATGCCAACTTCTTCCAGGACGACGGCATACCGTTCCCTGGCGGCGATGACGACGATGACCTAGAATTCGCGGATGCCCGAGATCACTTCTCGCCGGGTGCGGATGATCAGGGAGGCTTGACCGAGGGAGTTGGCATCACAGCTCTGCTCAATGGTGAAACAATGACCAACACCATGGGCGGAGCGTTTGGCTCAACACTGGTGACACAGACGAGGCGCGTGCGACCCGAGTATGTGCAGTACGCCCGGGTAGCCAAGAAGGTGGACATACGACGGCTCAAGGACGAGCTCTGGAAGGGCATGGGCGTGGAACTTCTCGAGGTAAGACGACGACCGATGTGCTCAACGCACTGCAGTTGTAATGAAGCCGAACTGACTTGTTCCCAGAAACCCGCAGATGCCGCACGCCTTCCCACGCCACCCGAATCCGGAGCCAAGGACGAACAGCCAGCACTCAAGTTCACGTCTGTCATGAACAACCTGCAGGCGGTGTATCCCAAACCCGTCATGGACGATATCTCGACGTCCTTCTGCTTCATCTGCCTGCTGCATCTGGCCAACGAGAAGGGCCTCGTCATCGAGAAGTCGCCGGACTTGACGGAGCTGGACATCCGCAAGGACTGGACCGCCGAGATTACCGAGGGCGAGGAGTAGACGGGCGGGTTCTTGGGTTGTGGTGTGTGGTGTGTGGAGTTTGGTTACCTTGCGCATGGAAAGCCGGGGAGCTCCGTGCGGGTGGGAGGCTGGTGATGTGATTTATCCACGTAGAGCGGCGTTGGGGAAGAGGAAATGAGCGAGTAGCGGAGTGATGGATGAATATTGATATGGTTGACCTTGATAATATACCACGACCTGATGGATCCTGTCATAGAGGCACAATGAATATGGACCCTCAAGCATCTCAAAGTGATGCCACATGACCCATACCACTTGATCACTGCCCCCTCCCGTTGTACGTTTGTACGAGTTAATCACCAACGCAACCGCCGCCCACTGAACATTTACATCCAAGAAGGAACAATGAACGCTGAGATTGGGTGTTGGGCCGACGGGGCCGGTCCCGCTCCCGGGGCGTCGGGGAGCCGGGGAGACGGGAGACGGGACCCTAGCAACCTAGCTCACGTGGCTGCGCCATGACGTGCAACCATGGATGTGAGGTGCTGGACCCCTATGACGAGTGGGCTTGGGGCTTGGGGGATCGTTGACTTGCCCTGGGCGCCTTTACGTAGTAGTCGTTCCGCACTTCTTCTCTTCTACCTTCGATACCCAACGTCTCTCTCTCTCTCTCTCTTACTTTGTGCGTCTTATTCCTTTATAGCTTGACCGTCAGAGACAAAATCGCCATTTCTCGTTGCAGGAGATCGGGTCCGGTGGCTCTCAAAATCATGGCCTGAGAGTGTTATATCCTCGTTGCCTTCCACGAAGATGTTCGATTCTATCAAACCCTCCGATAACACCATTAAACATGTCTCCTCCCGCCCACTCGAAACCCACATAGACACGACACCCAGCCATCGTTGCCGCAACCTCATAACGCTTCTTCCCCATCGCATTTTATATAAATCAACACAACCTGGAGCCCTCAAACCACAACCCAAACGCCATCGTCAGCGGCTACAGCCAGAAACCCAATCTTGCCAGCCTATGCATTCCCTTCATTCAACCTCTGATCATAACAAAAGAAAAGTAAAAAGCCGATGGGTATCAGAGAAAAAGAGAATCAACAAAGCAAAAAAGCCACGTCGTTATGCAAAAGTCGAATACCGCCGAGGACGTCACATCTCCGCCCGAGCCAATATTGTATGTGTGCTTCCCAATCCCTTCCCCAGCGCTCACAGTCTATCGTTTCGCTCGTTTCGATCGTCCTGGTCGTGTCGCTCAACAATTTCGCCCGCTCTCAGGAGCGCACTCATCCCGTCAAGACGAGTCTTCATCGGTCCAGATTGGTTGATCGCTACCAGATCTGGCGCCGGCATCATCAGCGCGTCGCCGTCACCCGTCCGCTCTGCCTTGAGAAATTGGGACGTCGTTGGAGTCGCGTGGAAGCCTTCGGTCAAATTAGTCTTTGACTTCTTGATGATTCACGCTTGGGGCGTGCGGGTCAAGTACCATATCCCCTTGGTCCAGCCATGTACCCAAAAGGCTGCTTGGGGCCTTCCGTCGGGCTTGGGCTGGCTCCTCCGACAAGAGATGGCGGCGTGGCTCGGTCAAATAATGCCGGCGTACCCCCTGGCACGGCTGCGACATGAATCGGATTGTTCGATAGGAGCGCGTGGATCGGAAGCGGTCCTTCGCCGGGAGTTCGAGAGAAGCTTGTCGCCGGACTGATGGAGCCTAAGCTTCCGTTCGACGAATGTTCGTTTCGAAGCAATGGCCGTGATGGTACTGCAGGCAGCACATTTGGGAGCTCTGGTACGCCCCTTGATCGGTTGGCGGCAACAAATCCTGACGAGTATGGATTCCCCTCTGATGCAGTGGGAATGGGCATGCTCATCCTCCCGTCATCTAGCATGTCCGACAGCGACGGGAGATGCCGGTGGTTTACGTCTGCACCTCGCCCACCGTCTCTCCATAACGAAGGCCTGATATGGCCATATTGCGACTCTCCCGGGCTTCCCGTACCGTACTGAACAGTGCCTGGCGATGGAATTGCATCCTCCGAGGGGTTCGGCGGGGACATCAAGGTGGGCGTTGTTGACGCGTGTCGAGACTCCGTGATCGATGTTGTCGAATTGATCCGCTCTTGGCGAGACGGCGGTGGCTCGCTCCCTTGTAGCCTCTCGCTGCCGCTCCCGCTATTACTCGATACATTGCCTCCGCGCGCCACACTGCTACTGCTGCTTCCGTGGCGTAGCCTGGCTGGTTCCAATCTTGGTCGCTTGGAGCTGTCGTTGGCTTTCGAGGCACACATGTTAGTTCCAGTGGACTGAGACCAATTTGAGCGAGTGACGATGGGTCTGTTACCAACCTTGGTTCTTCGCCTGCTTCTCTTTGAACTCTTGAAGATACTGCATGTATTTCCGATACTCGGCTGTCTTCTTGTATGCCATCAAATCTCGATGGTACTTCTCTTTATCCGCGTTGGCTTGGCTCTCGTATGCCTCTTTTTCCGCTGGCGCTAGGTTTTGCCAGTTCTCACCGACCAGCTTGGCGATTTCCGTGAAGCTGAGGTTCTGGCTTTTCAAGTCTTCTCTCATTTCTACACAGAAGAAATCAGCCAGTCTGCCGACGCAGGTCGGGAACCGAGGCAGAGAATGGGTGGTTGCAGTCGACTTACTATTGGAGAATAAGACATAAGCTGACGGAGGACGATCCGGCGCCTTGTCGTCTGGCTAAGGTCCAACAATTAACGCAATTCACCAAGAAAAGGACGACGAACTAATCAACATACTTTCGGATGTCGGCGATACTTTCTTTTCGCAACACCTTGGCCATCCTGGCTGCTTTCAGGTTTCCCTAGTTCGGGTCGTGCACCGTCAAGCTTGGAATCTTCAGGGGTGGGCGTCAGAGGAGACGCAAGTGATACACTTGGGGCAATGCCTCGGGCATTTGCGATTCGTCTTTGGAGTTTCTATACTTCGTAAGACAGAGGCACGGAATCAAAGCTAGGGAGAACGGTCTCTTACCCTTCGGTGGCCGAGCTTGACGCCAAGCGCATCCCTAAGTAGGGTTGTTAGTCAACGAGTCTTGGCTCATTGGCGCGTTTGAACCTACAGATCTGACTCTTGGATGTCCAGGATGATTTCCCAAGCGTCGAAGCCTTGCTCGACGAAGGAATGGAGATACTGGGTCAAACCCAACTCCCCAAAGATTGCTTCCAAACCGGAAGACATATAGCCGGATAATAAGATGTACCAGTTGCTATACCGAGATTGGCGGGACGTTCTTCTTGCTGCCAGTAAGCGTCAACATCGACCGCGGGGCGGACGAGAGGTTGCAAGGGCAATCCAGATGGCGGAACAGTATGTTCAAGAAGACCAGTCCGACACGTTGAGAAGTGGAAATCCTACACCAAAATAATCGGAACGAACCGCCTTTTGGTCTATCCACGTGAAAAGATGGTGGCTTTACGCAGCAATTCAAACACTAGAAAGGTCGATGCCAAGAGATCTCGGGGTCGCTACGAAATGGTCGATTCCGCAGCCGCAGCGATAAATTGTTGTTGATACTGCAAGCCAGATGTGGGGATGGGATGTCAAAGGCCAAGTGCGTAGATTTGATTGAGCAAGGGTGTTGCAACACGGAGCTCCAAGGTTAACGTTATGTTGACTCTGCCGATATGTGTGTGATACTTTTCCTAATAGAAGAGGTATTCGGGGATGTACAGCGTGACTTTGGCGCCTGGGGAAATGGTCGACAAGGAAAATCCGTGATATGCGTGGCAAGAGATGAAGGAAATTTGGGGCGAAAGCAGAAGGACATGTGGTTGAGATTCCTTCTTCACAATCCCAAGCCACGAGGAGCAGGAATATAGTGGCGTAGGTATGAGGAAAGGTAGAGAACTGGATACACCCACAATGACGGACGGCGAACGATGGAGTGACAGAGGAGACGGGATGCAACGAACGCTAACGGCGGGAGTTGACCAAGCCAGGAGCCGGGATAGAGATCGATCGAAAATTCGGGTCAAAGCACACTGACACAAGCCATGGACATGCCACTCAAAGCAAGCGACGAGCGGCGAGGCCAGAGGAACGGGAGGAGAACAGGTTGCTCCGGGGGTGGATGGCGGACGCGGACACACACGCCCGCAGAGGCGCGATGGGATACAGGACTGTATCTCGATTGCCAAGAAAGACTGACACGAGTGGATAGCAGCAGGACCGAGTTTGTCCAACGGCGATCAACAAGGACGAATGCGTTGCAGAAGAGCCGGCCCTAAAAGGCGAAGCCCAGAATCCGGTAGGGCAGGTGATCCCCGGAACTGATATTATGAGGCGACAGATGAGGTGACCGGGGCAGGCGACTAAGGAGACCAGGCCAGATGCGACTTGGATTGGGGAGCGAGGTTCTGGACCTGGAGTTCCTGCTTGGCTGGTCGCACCGCACGCACGGCGCGGGAGACAAGACAGAATCGGAACGGATCCCCAAGGGCAAGGGGGTGGAAGGGGTCAAGGGGGTGCGGTTTATGGATGGAGCGCGGCTTTGCCGCAGTACTTCGTACCGTAACCAGTAAACGACGAGTTTGACTTGTTAGAGTGAGAGCAAAACGGACGGCGACAACCTAGAAGCTTGAAGACGAGAGACAGCTCAAGCTCAAGCTCTGGTTACAGAGTGTTGCTAGACCAGGGCGTTGCCGGATCCACGCCTCGCTGAGCCCGGGTAGAGGGCGAAGCTTATGTGGGTGCCGCAGCGACCGGAGAAGCAGGCTTTTTTTGGCTTGTCAACGGCGTCTGATGGCTGTCTGGTATCCAGGATACGAAAGAAGTGAGAAAGAAGTGGAGGAGCCAAGGGGAGAGAGATGAAGTCGACGAGTGATAGGCGTGTCCAGGAGAAAAGGCACAGAGCCGTGAGAGCAAGTGTCTCCAGATGCCGGGGTCCAGGACCATGAGCCGCCGTACGGGACGGTGGACGGTGGTGGACTAGACGTTCGAAGGGTGTAGAATTATACCTAGACTACGGCGTCGCGGTAGAGGTAGTCTACGTACCAGGTACAGGTACCCCTTGTCAACGACACGGACTCGGCAGGCCTTTCGCGCACTTGTTGCGGCGTGCCTGGTTCGACTTCTGGGGGCCACGCTGGTCTACCGGTATTAGCAGCCTAGAGCGGCCGAGGGCGTGGATCTGGCTGAGTTTGACAAGGCTGGGCATTTCCATCCAATGCCAACAGCAATGATGGTCGTTGGACTTGCAAACTGGGTTGAGAAAGTGTGAAATCCCCTGTGTACGAATACCAACTGTAGCGACTATACCGAGCAGAGCATGGTGGGATAAGCCACGAAGGTAGCGAGGCAGGCACTGTACTGAACAACAAGGGCCATAATGCAGTTGTGTGCCGGTCTCAACCCCAGTAACGGAGGAATATCGAGGCTCCAAGCGAATCATGGGATTCCAGCCCAGAATCAGAGCACCCGCCAGCTGGCTGCAGAGGTGGTTTTGCTTGTTGTCGTTCTCTTCTCACAAGCTCGACTCGAATGCCGGCGAGCTGCGACGATCTTACCTCGGGTGGGCCGAGCCCCAAGCTCCAAAAGGATGGCTCCGTGGCGCATCTCGCATCTGACATGACTCTCTGCCATTTTCGTGTAATCACAGGGCGACGAGGGGCAGGCAAAGCAGGGTATGATCATGGTCCGAGGTCAATGGGATTGCGCCCAAATGTCAAATTCCGATGGCAGAGCCTGATGAATCATGGGGGCCTTGCGGTATGGTGCGTCACACTCCCATCATGTCGACCTGTTCGCCTTGCTTTTGGTCGTACTATGTACCGATACAGGGAACCCAGACGTTCGGGAACGGGTAGAAAGCTAAAGATGACGGCGGGATCTCGATCCCATCCTAGGACGTGGGTGGTCGGTTGGAGGGCGAGAAGGTGGTGCGGTGCTTGGGTGGGTGCTTCTACGAAGGTACGTATCTCCTTGGGTCTCCAAGGTCCGGAGAGAGGCCCAATGGCCTGCGTTGTGGTGGATTCTCCCGGAAGCAATCCATGGATATATTCAGTACAGTATGGGGTTCTCGACAGACTGGCATAGTGGTTGGTCCGAGGTGGTTCGAGTTGAATTGTGTTGAGTGTGAGGAGCTCAAGGAAGCTGGAGCTGGCGAGACCGGGGCGTTCTACTAGAGACCAGTTTGCACCGTACATGTATGTATGTACCTGCTCCCCTGCAGGCTGCTGGCGGTTCCTGATCGCCCATCGGGGCCATCGACGGTCGAAAGGCATCGAGGTTTGGCTCGTGAATCGCGCGACGGCCAGAAGATGGCCACTGCACTTTTGATAAATAAAGTGGTCGTTTCTTCTGCTCAATCCACCGCCAGCCGTTTTGTATCGCCATCTATTTGAAGCAAACCGTCTGGCAGGTAAAGTTCAACAGGCAAGACAGTGCAGGTCGGTACAGCGGCCGATAATGTCTACTAACCCGTCGTGTCATCAGGAGTTTTACATCCTTCATCAGAGGCCTAGGTTAGGGTGGCACAAGGCACAGAGCTGCAAAGGTGAGATGCCCCCAGACTATGCAGACCGGCGACATGTCTGCTGTAAAAAAACCCGGGGGGCTGATGTCCATATCCTCTGCCGCTCATAATAAGGTGACCGTCGCAGCGTTGCTACATCGAAGTGGCGAGAGGAGCACTGGGAGGAATAAAAGCGAAGTCGGTGCCAGCAAATGTGATCAAATTGCCTTCTGCCGCACATGGGAATCCTCGACAAACCCGAGAATCTCGATGCCTTCTCGATAGCCTTGATGAAGATGGGGTTGGCGGCCGGCTCCCCGACTAATGTTGTGGCGCGTCCACCGCGTCGCGTCCTCTGCCAAGATTGCGTAGCGCCAAAAGTTTGCAATTGGACCTCGAAGCTGGTATCGTCTCGAGGAGCGAAGGGCACATGGCGCCCATGTCTCGTTCGCCCACAAGGCAGTCCACCGTTGCATGCGAGCATGCACCCATCGTCGCCGGGTCCGGGACGATCGGCGCGCCCACCGTAGCTGGAAATATGCGTCCACTCGTGCACGCGGCTGGCTCCCGGACTACTACAATTACATACGAGACTTGGGAGCTGTTTCCTGAAGGCATCACAAATGCTCGGGCCATTGGAAAAGCACATACGCTAGAAATTGTGTTGAATGGCAATGTCGAGATGTTCATGCTTGCGGTGCCATGATGCCGTAATCCCGGGGAGCGAACAGAGGAAATTGGAGGATTCGAGATGGAGGTTCCTTGTCTGTTGCGGCATTGCGTTCCATCGTGGACTTTTTCCCATGATGGGTTTCGTTAGAGTTGCAGTAAGTGATTCCAGGTTAGGGGTCTAGAACGTTGAGCATTACTGTACCTTATTTAGTGACCTCGTGGGTGTGAGGCTAGTAGGTAGTGGGCTCGGAGGCGGAGGACACTGTCCACCTGGTAGCGGAGGTGTCCATGGTCATCGCCGGTCGGTCTCCATTCTCGGGGCTTTCCGCAAATTTTGACGGCCATGGAGTGCTTTTGCTTCTGCTTTTGTTTCCGATTTTGCTGTCGATGCTGCCACTGCCACTGCCACTTCTGCCACGGCCGCTGCCACGGCGGAATACTGGTCTACATACTCAGTGATTAGCCCGTCATGGGAACTGTTCCTTACAAGTTACAGTGGGCGCATGCGTAGTGTCATCTTGCTTTTCAACGCGGAAGCCCACAAATAAGATAGAAGAGACCAGTAAACGCACAAGATGCAGTAGCTGAGAAGTCGAGGTATGAGATGAGGAGGTGGGAGAGGTCCGAGCACAAGTGAGGTCGAGGATCATGATACTGCGCACATGCTTAGTAAGGCGGAGTACTTGCCTTATGTAAGTCTTGGTGCGGGGGAACGGGGAAATTTGGGAAGGAACTTGAGTCTTTCGAAGTCACCTCCCCAACTCACCCAAGCCGATCACCCCAAAACCCATTTATTTAATAGTGGGTACTTGTATTTTGACGGGGTCTGGATCCTTTCTCTGTTCAAGGTTGACATTTAACCCTATTTGCAACAATTAGACTGATTGAACTAGGTAGCATGGGGCTATTTTAGCGGCTCAAGGGCGATCTGTCAGTGCGTCCATGGGATCTCGGAGTGGCCCTCGGAATCGGAGTTGTTGAGTGGAGGGTTGTGAGTGGTGTGTGTAGTGTGGTGTCAGGGTGTGGTTTGAAAGAGAATCAAGCTCCAGTGCAAACCTGGAAGTCGGGAGTATTATGAAGAACACATGATTTGAAGAAGAAAGGATTCAACGACTACGCCGAGCCCAGTTTTCGAGGTTTTCTTCTTTACCGTCAGCACGAGAACGAGCACGAGCACGACCTCATGATCCATTTCGAGACTCCCACCGGCGAGAGTCCTCCGGGGCAACTCACACTATTACTTTGGTACCTACTAGTAAAGTACGGTACGAGTCCAGAGTGCAGGGCTTAAGCCTACATTCATGTACAGTATGACCAGGGCTCCGCGTGCATGTTGTAGCAAGGATGGATTAGTAGCCCGTCTAGAATTGCTCAGTTCAGCTGGAATCAGCAAGGGGGGTGCAATTTCTTAACACGTACATACCAAGTAGGCAATGTATTCGTACTGCCATTACAACTGACTACCGTCTAGAAGTACATAGTACTGTACTGTGTCTGAATCCCATTCTAACGCAACACGCCACACCACGGCTCCACGCTCCACGCTCCCGGGTGTCTCCACCACTAACACAAGCGCCATCTCCGATTGGCATCGGGGCTTTGTCGACTTTTCCACTTTGCCATCTCCTCCTCCAACAACGCTCCAACGCAACGCCTCAACGCATCGCATCGTATCGTATCGCATCGTATCGTATCGTATCTTGTATCTCCCACCCCCGTTCTTCCCCCAGATCTCAATAATAAAGCACTTGACGAGGACCTGCGCGGCAGCCGCGGCAGACCCCCTCCTCCTCCTCCTCCTCCTCACCGTCTCCGAGTCTCACGCCCGAGCTTCACGCCTCTCACAAACGCCGCCTCAAACTCCATCAACATGGCCCCATCTCAGGAATCCCCCTCCAAAAACTCCCGCTCCCGAACCCACGAGGCGTCCGATATTACGGCGTCAGCCTCGACATCGGCTTCGGCGTCAGCTCCGTCTTCAGACGCCGCCGACCTGGCCCAGGTTAGTCTTTAGTCTCTCGGCACACTCTAATCATTATATCTCTTCTCCTCTGAATTGCATCACTTCCATCGATCACGGTCGAGACTCTACGCCAAACTTCCACAAGCCCCTTGTTTGCATTTCCATCTATTCTCCGCGCTCTCCCTCCCATTGCATGTAACTAGCATGTACAGCTCGACTGACTGACTGCCTGGCGTTCTAGACCTACCGGGACCTCATCAGGTACATGCCTTAGTCTCACTTTAGCACCTATGAATGGTGTACCAGCCATGCTTCTTTCTCTTGCTTCCATGCTGCATGCTGCCCTGCCAATGGATCCATGCCATGCTGCCAAACCGTCTTCCTCTTTGCTCCTTGCCCTCTCCTCTGTCTTCCCTACCTTGTTATGTTCTGCTATCTGACCTTCGTTGCTAATGCTCTTCCCTGCCGAACATGCCTTTCTGCCTCAAACCTTGGCCCCTTTTTTTTTCAGCCGTTTCTCTCCCGCATTTGACGCCTAGGGCTTGACTTGACACCTCAGCCACCGCCCTGATCCGGTAGGGAGGGGTACGGTGTCTCCGAAACATGACCCCGTCCACCATGGTTTCAGATGCCTGGCACGATTATCAAGTGATACTCGTAGCCCGCCATGAGCTCAGTTCATATCCCTTCGGTCGCTCCAAAAAAAGGCATTTGCCTAGGTACCTAGGCGGAAACAGCTGACTAACACGCCCTTCCCCTTCTCTAGGGGTGAACAGGCCGCTTCCGCCCTCGAAGCGAATCTCTCCAACCTAGAGACGAAGCTAAACGCTATGCTTGCTGCCGTAGAGACGGCCGAGGAAGACGGTAAACTCGAGGGCGGGAAAAAGCCCGTGGAGAAGGAAGGCTCACGGTAACGACGACAAGGGTGGTGCGCCATGAATAGGTCCTAGAAACCTTCTTGTTATTGAGGCAACACTTTTGGTGTCTGAGTCTCGTCGTCAGTGAACGGGTAGAGCAACTTGTATCGCCACCTCTCATAAACCTAATACCAAATACTCAAAACAACGACCACTGGTTGACCAACATCCTTTTTCAATGGCTTCGACTGTTGACTACAAGCGGCAAGGATTAGGTGAGAGCATCACACAAGCCAACTAAGATATATACAGCGATGTGGGCACGAGCAAGGAAATTATACACAAGCATTGTGATGTATCATTCCCATGAGTCTTCTCGTAGTGACTAAGACGGCCTGTCAACAAACTCCCTTCGATCCTGTTGCCGCCTATGCCCGGCTCGGGGCGACCAGATTCATCCCCTACACAAACGCAAGCGCCCTTTCCCAACAAGAACCAGCACAATCTACAGATAAGAATTGATGATAAAACATAGAAGAAACCGTGTTCGCTATTCCATCCACCCTTCCACCCACAAGCCCTTGCAGACTGCCTGCAAGCCCAATGCAATATATATGACGCAGCAATTCGAATCTCGACGGTCGTTCAGTTGATAAGACATAGGCCTGAGACGCAACCGAAAACATCGAGTTGAACGAAGCCGGTTCCTGAAACAGAAACACCTCGTCGTAGGATACGCGAGAGAAAAAGCAGATGAAGGAGTCAACGGGTGCAATGGCATTACCAGTGGACACTCGATCTATCCGAACCTTCTGCCTCTTCAAGGTGTAGCCAACGGCGTAGTTATCAATGAGGACCTGTTAATCTTGGAGAGGTACCATCCTGGAGAGAGACCACGGTATCGTCTGCGGAACTCTAGCGAAGGCCTGTCCGAGTTTTGTGATGCAAAGACAAGTAAGAGCACGTAGAATTTGTCGATGCCTTGCGGTTTCCGATTGGCAATCCAAAAAGCAAAATTGTTTTCGCTATTTCCCAATGTAATAGACAGACCAGGGCCGGCATTGCGGCAAAGTCATTGCGCGGATCCTAATGCTTTCCTTCATTTAACTCCTTGTACGTCCTTTCGTTCAAGAACTGGGCCGTCTGATAACAGCTCCAACGTCGAACGCCCTCTGTTAGTTAGTCAAACTTCGCAAATCTGAGATGTCGAGACGCGCTCTTGATAGGGTGTCGTCGTCATTCGGAGTTAGGGTGGCCGAGTTCTCCTTGGCGGTGCTCTTGGTACTGCTTGGAAGTGGTTCTCGACTAGTGAATGCGCGGCTCTCCAGCGTTGGTCGCAAGAGGCTCCCACCCTCCTTGTGCCTGGATGCCTTTGCGTCGGCGTGCAGAGCTAGCTCGCGCTCACGGTTCTTCTCGAGCAAAGGGCCACCAAGCGTGGCGCATTTCAGGATAGTCTGTATGAGATGATTTTGCTGCAACGGTTTGGAGAGATACTCATCCATTTGAGCTTGGATGCACTTCTCGCGATCGCCCATCATGGCATGGGCTGTCAAGGCAATAATAGGTGTTCGATGTGTTCCCACACCACGTTCGTACTCTCGGATCTTAGCTGTGGCTTCAAAACCACCCTGTCATAATGTTAGATACTCCTTGAGCGGGAGGTCAAAGGGATCAATAGTTCTCACCATGATTGGCATCTGCACATCCATAAGAATGACGTCGAACTTCTTCTCCTTGATGGCTTCCACAGCTTCCCAGCCGTTGCCCACAACGGTGACCACATGGTGGTATTTCTCAAGAATTTTGACTGCCAATCGCTGGTTGACGGAATTGTCCTCAGCGAGCAAGATCTCAAACGACTTGGTGTTATCCGCCAGGGACGGCGTGGCTCGATTCTCCAACGCTGGGATCATTCCGTTTCCTAAATCAATGAGTTTACAGGGGGTTGTCATGTACGACGTGATCCCCAAGTCCAAGCATGACTTTAGGCTGACATGGACGACGGGAGCCAGAAGGACGATAGGAAGATACTTGAAGTCGTCCACAGCTCTCAACCTTCTGGCAGTGTCGATTGAGTCGACAAGAATAGCATCGTACGGCAGAGGGCCGCCAGATTGCAATCGCGCAAGAGCAGAGCTCTTCTCCGATTCGACCACCACCGGTTGGAGGCCAATCTGCTCGAGCATGGCCTTGATCGCGCCTCCAAACCTCGACTGAGCTTTGTCGACGAACAAGACTTGGTGCCCTCGATATGGCCGGATCTGATTCTCCAACATGACGGTATCATCAGAAGCCAGCCTAACTCGGCACGTGAAATGAAACTCGCTGCCCTTTCCATGTTCACTATTCACCCAGAGGTCGCCGCCCATTAGGTTGACGAGCCTCTTGGAAATAGAGAGGCCAAGACCAGTGCCACCAAACTTGCGCGTCATGGACCCATCGGCCTGCTGGAAAGTGTCGAAGATCAGGTCAAGCTTATCCTGTGCGATTCCAATGCCCGTGTCTTCCACGGTAAACTCAACGGCGTACTCTCCTGGTCCGACGTTGATCTGATCTTCGCGCTCCTTGATGCTGAGGCTAACCTCGCCATGTTCCGTGAACTTGATGGCGTTTCCGACAAGGTTGAGGATGATCTGCCTCAGTCGGAACGAGTCGCCAATGACATAGTCTGGTACGGAACTGTCCACCTTGTAGGTGAGGTCCAGGAACTTCTCGTTGGCCTTGACCGCTAGGGTCTTGAGGGCATTGAAGACGGTTCCTCGTAACGTATACGGGATCTCTTCAATAACCATCCGCCGAGCCTCGATCTTGGAAAGATCCAAGATGTCGTCAATGATCGTCAGGAGGCTGTTCGCAAGATTATTGACGATATTCAGCATCTCCCGTTGATATTGAGTCAGGTCGGTATCTAAGGTCAGTTGAGTCATTCCAATGATTCCGTTCATTGGCGTTCGAATTTCGTGGGACATATTGGCGAGGAACTCTGATTTCGTCTTGTTGGCCAGCTCAGCAGCTTCTCGAGCTTGTGTATTCCTTTGGATCGAGTCTCTCAGGTTTGATATCATCTGGTTGATTTTTCTTTTGAGCTCGTCCATTTCGCCCGACGCTTCGACGTCGACTAGCTTGGAGAAATCGCCGTCGGTTGCCAGGTTCGTGATGTCGGAGAACGCGCGCACTTGCGTTGTCTGTTATCTCACGTTAGCACCTCCCGAGCACTTCTACGCCCTGATCGACATGGTTGCTCACCAAGTTGCTAGCCATAGTATTGACGTCAGTCGTGATCTCTTTCCACCGTCCATCAAGCCCAGCAACGTCAGCTTGAGCACCCATCTTGCCATCAACACCCACGTCTTTGGCAACCCGTTGTACTTCGTAACAGAAACTCGACAAACGCTCCACCATGTTGTTGATGGTCTCTTTCAGAACTTGGATCTCGCCGTTTGCCTCGACGTCGATAGTTTGGCTCATGTCGCCGTTGGCAATGGCTTGCGTCACTGCAGAAATACTTCGGACCTAGATGATTGACAGCGTTAGTTCAAGCTTTCATCGAGACATCGATACGATGCCATGGTGCGGGTTCTAGGTCTTACCTGGACGGTGAGATTGGAGGCCATGGTGTTCACATTCTCAGTGAGGTCTTTCCATTTGCCCTCGACATTCTCAACCTGAGCCTGTCCGCCAAGAGTTCCGTCCGTGCCGACTTCTCTGGCTACCTTGCTCACTTCCACGGCGAAGGTACCCAAGCGGTCCACCATCTGGTTTATGGTGTTCTTCAATTCCAGAATTTCTCCCTTGACTTCGACTCCGATTTTCTTGGTGAGATCACCTCTGGCCACAGCTGTCGTTACTTTCGCAATCTCTCGCACTTGGGTCGTTAAGTTCATGGCCATGCCGTTGACGTTCTCGGTGAGGTCTCTCCAGGTACCCTCTACATCGTGCACCGTAGCCTGCCCACCTAGGCGACCCTCTGTTCCGACTTCGCGGGCAATTTTGGTGACTTCGCGGGCGAACTGCTGTAGCTGGTCCACCATCGAGTTGATAGTTGACTTGAGTTCGAATATCTCGCCCCTGCAGTCGGCTTGAACCTTTTGTGTAAGATCTCCCTTGGCGACGGCTGTCGTGACCTTGATAATGTCGCGCACCTGCGTCGTTAAGTTGTTGGCCATGGCGTTGACATTGACGGTTAAATCATTCCACATGCCCTGTACTCCCCCTACGTCGGCCTGCCCACCTAAAATACCCTCGGTTCCCACATCTCTTGCGACGCGCGTGACTTCGGATGCGAAAGTTCGTAATTGGTCTACCATGGTATTGATTGTTTGTTGTAACTGTAAGATTTCACCTCGTGCTGGTCTCTCGATCTTCTTGGTTAAATCGCCGTGGGCGACAGCAGTCGTCACGGAAGCGATTTCGCGAACTAGATTCTGAAGTCAGTAATACCGTCGCAGTTGATAGGGTATAATGGTCGATAGTTACCTTGATCAGTGAGGTTCTGCGCCATGACGTTCACTAGAATAGACTGTCAGTCATGCACAAGAGAGTAACGATTTGAGTCGCCATACCATTGTCTGTCAATTCTTTCCATGTTCCATCAACCCCACCAATTCTGGCTTGACCACCAAGTAATCCTTCGGTACCGACCTCACGGGCGACACGGGAAACTTCGCTCGCGAAAACCTGCAACTGGTCCATCATGGCATTGATGGTGCGCTTGAATGTAGTAATTTCGGGGTCCATTTCGACAGTGTTCATTCGCACCTTCATTGTCAGGTCGCCACGTGCGACGGCCGTGACGATCTCGCCAATCTCTCGAAGCGCCTTCTGGAAGGCCTCGTTGGCTTTTTGATGTTTCCATAGCTCTCGTTCCAGTGTAGCGACGCGTTCCTGTTCGAGAACCTCGAGAGCTCTCTCTTGCAAATGTTTCTGCTGCATAAGCTGGGCATTCACACCGGCGAGCTCCTGGCGTTGGGTGTCAAGCAGCTTGGATTGGTCGTCGACGTGATCTCGAAGACCTTCGAGGGCTTCTTTGGTCAGCTGGCTGGGAGGCAGATGCGGATCTTGCAAGCTACCTGGCAACAATTTGGGCTTCAATGCCGCAGATCGGTTAATTGTCTCAACATCCTCGCCGAAAAGGGAGTCGCTGTTCTCGTTGGGAGTCTCAGGGAATGTGTTGGTGGTAGTCACAGCTCGAGTCTCAAGCTGGCCAACCCTTAGGACAAGCCTTTGTAGTTCGACCTCGAGGCTCCGCTTGGCGGGGGTGTCGCGGCCGGGGAGCTTAACCTTGGTCGCGAGGCCGACGGGAATCGCTGAGGATGACCTGGAATTGGTGGTGGCCAGCAGGGCCACGATTTCGGCAGCGGCCGCCAGAACCGACTCGTCGGTCATTCTGCAAAGCGGAGGCTGCTGAGCCGCAGTCAAAGCGAAGATAGCGTCGGGAATCGAAGAGGCAGTAACAAAATAGAAGCAGGAGATAGACTTTCAATAAAAGAATCAGAAAAGTAGACAGCAGGAGGGAGAGCGCGTTGCGTCGTGAGGGCTTCGAGGCGAGGCGACGATGGATCAAGGATGAGGCACAAGTAGTTCACGCAGCATCCTCGAGGTTCGACAGCGGCGACAAGCGCGAGCAGAGACGCGCGAGCGGATTCGAAGACTGGGCGGGTTCTAAATTCGAGCGAGGTTAAAGGTTTGTGCAGACGGTCCGGCGTCGAAGTGCCGGTCACGGTGTTGCGACAGCAGCGAGAGCGAGGGAGCGGTTGCTAAAAGATAGAATGGATGTCCAGGCTACACGGCGTAGCGAACGAGGAGGGAGATAAGGCGGAGCCTGCTCGGCTGGGGATCAATTGATGTGGGGAGGGACTAGTAGGTGTCAATATCTTAGGAGGCTACGTGCCAAATATCGATAATATGGGGCTGAAAAGCATACGCCATGGAGAAACGAGGTGCAAAGTTGAAGTGCTAGCAGCCCTTGAGAGTCCATGCCGGAAACTACTAACACCGTAGGACTTCTACAATGGATATTCAATGTCGAACGACGCGGATATCTACAGTAGGTACTATGTAGGCGCTGACGGCACAGGCTGAACGACTTGGTTGGGCAGATGGCGAATCACGACTGAGGTTCGTGATGAAGCTGTGAATGGTTGGTTATCTTTGCCTTGCCTCGTCCTCTAGGCTGGTGTACAGTATCCATGGCACATGTCGGATGTGGCACGCCTGACGGTCGGGCATCGATCTTCTCTCCATGTTTCTTTGGGCCTCGTGGCTGCTGTTTGGTCAAGATACTGATCACTGGTCAAGAGACCGCCCGGATCTGCAGCGGCGCCTCCTTAGTAGACGCTCCGACAGAACCATCTGTCTACACACAACCCTCTATCGTTCCGACGGCGTTTCGACGGACTCATCGATCGATAATACATGTACATACAATACAGTAGAAGTAGAAACTCGAAGGTGTTAGTGCAAGGCGCCGCCCCTTGCTCGGCAAGCTCAGCTTGCCAAGCTTCCCGTGCTCGATACAACTGATACTGTAGTGGAGGCCTGAAGGTGAAGCGCTGACGGGTGTCAATCTCGCCGAATACCCATGCAGCCCATGCAGCGCCGTGGAATGGAATGAGCCCGTGCCCGCTCGCTCCTGGGCTCATGAGGTACTCACTACTCAGTGCCTTGAGCGCTCGGTCGAAGATTTGGTTCAGGCCCTTTGTCGTCAGTGTTCAGTGGCTGTCTGTGACTGTGACCGTGACTGTGACTGCGACTGTGGGCGTTTGTGGAGGTGGACTGGACATTGGCGTGGCGTTGCAGCTTGCAGCCTGCAGCCTGCCCGCCCTTCCTCGCAGCCTTCCTGGCCTTCCACTTCCATGCACATCAACTGCAGTTTGATTTGATTGAATCCAATCCTTTCTCCGCCTCGCTTAGAATTTAGAGGTACGTTGTCTCATTTCCAAGTTTTCTGTTCAAATTGAAAAAGTGGCTGTCTCCCAAAACCCAACAGCCCGCTCAGGCTATTAATTCGTCGTTTTTCCTTAAATGGCAGCCGAGAGAGCGCCTTGTACACGGACCGTTTTATGTGGGGGACGACACACCAGCTCCCATGGATGGCGGAACTAAAACCACCCTTTACCCTTCTTCACCCTCCAAGGCTAATACAGTGTACGTATCTCTTCGTAGAGTTCAACAGACTCAAGAGTGGACCCGATACGGGCTTGTTCTATCAATTTTCCATTCTCGCGTCAGCGCCAACCAGTTCTCTAGAGCTACATGGCAGATCACCGATACGAGGATAAAGGCTGTAGAGATTCAGTGACTGCAAGACATACATGCACTTTGTGCCATGAACGATCAGGGGCATCAGGGGCATCAGGGGCATCAGAGTCTTGAAATAGAGACAAGGTCGCTGGAAACCTGGCATTGAAATTACATGTAAATAGGCATTATTCCTACTGTAGCAAGCTGGAAGCTCGCTCCCACCCCCATCGACGAAGGGCACTGATTCAACGTTCCCTGCACGTAAAGAGAGATGGCACCATTAGACTGACTAGAAGTGGATGGAGGGATGTCTCTAAAAGGGGGGATGGGGATGAGACAAGGGCCCAGTATGACGTCGGAGCCTAAAATACAGTGCGCGACGCATACTTATTACTGTATATAACCATCTGTCGATGCAGCATCTCGAGACATGGAAGTAGAGAGCGCACAATCACTGCAGAAATACGTCATGTACAAGGCTGTCGTCTCGATTTACTTTCATCCCGACTGTCATAATGACCCGTTAGCGGTTTGAGAGAGCCAGACGTACGATCCAGGCCCCCCAGTCGGAGAGACGAGGAAGACGCAACGGAGGAGATGGCACAGGTTGACAGCGGGAGGCATTGGCAGGCGGTATTGGCACATGGTGACATGATCCATTCGGGCCCGGGCACTTCAGCAACTTTACAGGGGACGCACAGGAGACGCACAGGGGACCTACAGCCCACAGGGATAACAAATGTTAATTGAGGTACAAGCCCCATAGATATCCAGTACTTGTGCTGCTACTAGCTTTATGAGACTCTGCAGGTACTTGATATCTTCTAGTACTGATCTAGGTACAAGAGGTCTGATAGGGAATAGGTATCTCTGCTATATAGTTAGCTATCAGGGAATATTCTCTCTATCTACCTAATTAGTGACCATCTTGTAGGTTCCACTGTGGCAACGGTACGGTTTTAGGTGGCAAAGTGCACATTTGTTATCCCTGTGGGCTGTACGCGCAAGGGACGTGGACGCTCCTCCAGGGCTACCACGCTAAAACACTAGCACCTTGTGGCTCGTGGGCCAAGGGTGGGTCAGCCCCCGACGTCACTTGAGGCACCGCAGCCCGCTAGGCTCTTATTGGTGGACTCCCCCGCTGTCACTCAAGTCATCCTCTTCCGGGCGAGACGACAAGGACTCAGTGGACTTGGCTGGGCGTCATCATCCCTGAAGGCAGCTCTTCACGTTAACACGGCAAGCCACGACACGAAAATCACAAGAAATCGAGCAAACACATCAGCCTTCGTACAAGGCACAGTGCTCTCCTCTCGCCAGTTGATGCATCACGCATTCGGTACTATGTACGCGTCTCCCTGCGCGCACCGCTGAGCATTGATCCCACATCTTGCCCACTTCTTCCCCGTCTGTTGTCCGCACCTCCAACACCATGTGACTGCTCACAACTACGAACACTACAGTACTCCTACAACTAGCAAAAATAATAGCAAGTAACGCTGCTCATTTGCCGAGCTGTTCTCTCTCTTCCCAAGCTCAATCTCGGCTCAACCACAAGGGACCAGCCACCACACACCACCAGCCCCTTACAGCCAGCTCTTTGGGCGACATTCGATGTCGATCTCCATCCCCGACCCGCGCCGCGCGTTTCAGGGTCGATGCAGAGGGCTCTCCATCGCCGAAGGACATGTTCGTACTGTACGACAGATCTACAGTTCCAAAACACGGCGAGATAACCGAACAAACCCAGATTGGGCCTCTCTCGTCACAGAGCTTTTCAGCGTCCCCCTCGCATTCCAAACTTCGGAGCCCGGCTGAGCCATGCCAACAAGTGGCAAAATGGACACGTGGGCTTGACCGTTGTGTGGCACGCCGTTAGAGACACTCCGCCTAATGTTTCTTACCGATATCTCGACCACCACAGCCGTACAATTACCAGTAAGTTCGGAAGTAAAGACTACGGATAGGGAGTGCGAAATAGCTAAACGCCACGTTCAAAAAGCGAAGCGCCATGCTCGACCCCCTTTTTGCCCCAACTGGACCCTGAAATTCACGTCAAGCCGGTTGACTGGCTGTTCATTGCCTGTGGCTCTGCCGCTTCTCACCGTTCCGGCGCCAATATAAGTTAGCACGTCGCTAGGTCCCGAGACCAATACTCCACTCCTACCTCTCACACAATTGCGACGTCAGGTTCCAATGTCAGTTGGTGAGATGGGGGGCCGCCTACTTGAGGCTATCTCGTGGTCTTCTCCCATGCTCGCGAGGAGACGAAAAGGTTTCCCACAGCTAAAGAGCGCAAGCCATTCCGCAGTTTGGAGAAGTCTTCTGTCCTTCAACTTCCAGCCCCTTGAAGACGCCCACGTAAGGCCTGGCTGGTGACGTCGACTCCCGCAGCCCCAGCCTATCCGTCCCGTCTCATCCATGTCAATATGCACAACGCCGGACTAGCCCTGTCACTGAACAAGGCATCGAGACCAGGTTATCGCTGCCTCGAGTCGGCCGGGTTCGTAATCGAGCGTGCTCTGCGCGCCCTGTTCGCGCACGCGATACCGTGGGATGCTTCACTTCGTCTCCCTCTGCTTTTCTGTATAACGTCGACTGCGTGTCCAAGGCCCATTACTACGAACATAAAGTTGGTTCCCGTGACGAGTATGCTGCACAGCACGGTTGATTCTCCATGTCGAGCTTATGGCTGAGTCCTCCTCTCCGCATGCTTTGTGACACTGGCATGTGCCTTCGCACCCGGTTCGGCCTCATATCTCGCATTCTCATGACATTCCTCCACATACGACCATAGCTCTCAGAAAGCTCAGGATCCCGTCCGCTCTCCTTTAGATAAGTTGAGAAGCGGCCAATTAGTACTCGGGTCGGTGACGACCGGGGAATACTGGCTGTTGTATGTTTTTACCTTTTTGCTTGTGTCCAGACGTGCATACTTGTATGTACCTTAAACAAAAAGATTTTGGTGGTGATGATAGGGGGTTGTACATACCTAGTCTACGAGCACAAGGCCCTTTTCGTAAGAGTCCATGTGACGACTTTCGACTACAATTTATAGACCTGTAAACTCTAACAAGAGCTTTTACAAGAGCCCTGGGTAGGCTTTTATTAACTTATACTTATGAGGTGACGATTCTTGAAATTACCAGGAACCCGATACTGGACCATGCCTACCCTGAATACCGTCATACGCAGAGGTGTTTCGGCGAACAATGATACAAGCACATTTTTCAAGTGGCACATGCTACGTATTTTATCTGCAGCATTCGAGTTGTAGAATGCGTGATACTATAAGAATAGTTTCAAGAAATAATGTCTCATGATATATGAAGTTTCCCGACCATCTCGCAAAAACACAGGCTAAATCAACAACTTGTAAGCGCAACTAAACCCCCTCAGGTTCAAATCAACGCCAAGTCCCATTACCAATGTGCCCTAAACTACAACCACAAATCATCTCGCTGCACGACCGAGGGTATCTGATGCCTTTCCATCCAGCCAGATATCAAAAACGCATTAAAGACAAGGAGCCACCCTCCTTAGGCCCCCCCTTGGAAATATCATTCTCGCCCTCACCCTTTAGGATCGTTTACCTCCCCCTCTCTTCCGTCTTGATCCTCCTCCTTATTGAAACCGAATCGTCGCCTCAGCGCCTCGGCAGGGCAGAGTTCCTACCAAAGTTGCCGCCGAAGCTTCCGCCGGCATTCCACCCCTGGGTGACGCTGTTCTTGACGATGAGCGCCGCCGCCGCCGTGGCTGCCTGCCGCTCCTTTTGGCGGTGCCTCTCCTTGAGGTAGTTCACGGCCTCGGGCCGCATACGCAGGATGCGCAGGATCATGTCGTCGCTGGGGTCCGCCTGGGCCTCCCGCCGCTTGGCCTCCTTGGCCTTGCGCATCGTGCCCAGGTTGCGGCTCATCATGATGCTCTTGCCGCGCTTGATGGTGCCCATGCTGGCGAAGGCGCCGGCGCCACCAAAGGTCGCTCCAAAGGTCGCCGGCGCTGACAGGCGGTTCTGGTGCGTGTTCTGTTGTTGGAGGGCTTGTTGCGCGCGCGAGACGGTAGCGGCGGCCATGCGCTCCGACTCTCGGATCAGACTGTTAGTATCCTCGAAGTAGAAGAAGTTCAGCGAGGCCAGTTCGTGCCACTTAGGCGACTTGAGCACCTCTGCTGGAACGCCCAACTGCTCCCCCGATTGCTCATCCTTGGCGTTGAAGAAGACAAAGAGCATCTCTAGCCAGCGGTAGACGACGTCTAGCTCCTTGTGCGTCAACGGCCGTTGCGTCGAAGGCTTCTCGGACAACGGAGGCACTAGCAAGTTCTCGATCACCATTAGCACCTCCTTCCATAGGCGTGTCATGACAGCTATCATAGTGGCGTCGGTCAGAGTTTGCTTCATAATGGCAAAGTTCTCATCGAAGTAGGCGAAAAGCGGCGTCAAGGCGCCGTCGATTTGAAGAGGCGTCGCGACGGGCATCGTGGACGCCCGCTTTTTCCAGAGGCTCGTAACAGAGGCTCCAATACTGCTGTTACCCAGGAGAGCGCGAAGAGTCTCGTAGGAGAGCGTGGCATTGATCTGGGTTGTGAGCTGTGCAAGCAGTCAGTAAATTTATCAGCACGTTTTTGCAGTAGACCGACCTTGTCGGTAACCTTGCGGACCATGTCCCGCTCCGTTCGCTTGAGATGTCGGAAAGCTTTGCCAAAGTAGAACTGGATATCGTCCCGCTCGCCTTCCATACTGACTCTGATCAGCAGGCGACCCTGAGAATCCAGGTCGAGCCAGAACTCTCGAGGTAGGTAGTCGCTGAAATGTTGCGGATCCAACTTGAGCGAAGTGCGGCCGACGTAGTCGTGGTCGCCGAAAGTGTCGTAGTCCCAAATAGTTGAGATCATATTAACAGGCCCTTGAACTGTTATTTCAAAGGTCTCATCCCACCTTGGGTTGAGGTTCTTGTAGATGATCCTCGTCTTGTAAAGCCGCTTCTGGTACTCGTCGCCAAAGACAACGTAAGGGTCGCTGGACCCATTTGGATCACATGCCTTTAGGTCCTCTGCCTCGACCACCTTGATCGTAAAGGTGTATTTGCTAGGTCTTCGGACCTTCTTCCTAGGTCCGTCGATGCTCTCAAGTAAAGTGGCACAGGCGTCCGAGTTCATACCCTTTTCTAATTTGTCCAACTCCTGCATGGCGTACTCAATGTTATTGAGCTTGACAAAGGACTGCAACATGTTAGCAGGCGAAGTAGGGTACTTTATAGTCACAGTTACTCACCTCGGGATAGAACTGGAAGGGTTCGACTCTCTCCTTGTTGTTCCAAGCATCCTTTGCAAATTGCATCCATTTCTCCTGTGTGGACCTTGTTTGTGCCGCAATCTCTTCGGCTGAAGGACGATCCATTTCTTTGGCAAATCGGTCGTCGACGAGCTCACAGTACTTGCCAATACCAGCAGAAAATGTCCTTGCGAGAGCAGTCATAAATCGAGCATGATGCTCATCGTTATCCCACTTCAATTTGAAGACCTGATCAACCGTTTGGTTGAAAAGCATAAACATATCGATTATCGACACGCTATGCCGCTCCGAGTCCAAGGGAATATGATCTGGAGACTCGGTGCGAACCTGGAACTGGTCCTGCTTGATGGCTTGTTCCACATAATCATCCATCCGATTCTCGGCGGCGCGGATCCAACGCCATACGAAATCCACCAAGAGGTCCTCAATGCTGAAAGCGAACTGGCGACCAGGGAGGGAATCCTGGTGTATCTGGCGAATCTCCACTAGCTCCTTGTAGAGCTCAAAGCCGTCTTGTATATCAATCTCCACCTCATTCTCCTGAGCGCTCGCCAAAATCGATTCGATGATGGCGTTTGCATCTTCCTCGAAGCTAGGAAATACCTCCTCGACCAGGATGGCCAACGGGCTCACGCCTGCGATCTGTGGGTTCTTCTTGTAACGCTTCGTGATCCTTTCACAGAGCTTGATGACGGCCTTACCGAGTTTGACCACATGGGCAAATTCCCAATCCTCCTTGTGCTGAGGTATCCCCTTCTCCATATACTGCCGATATGCCTCAGCAGCCCCTTCATGAAGCCGTGCAGAGAGAGCTTCGGAGAATTGGGCTATAGACTCGGGCTTCGCTGAGAAGTTGGGGTCTTTGTAGATGTGAGTATCCAAAATGAACAGCGTAACGCCGATGGCTGGTGGCTTCGTGTCGTAGCAGTTCTCCATCAAATCGTAGAGGTCGCGGAGTAGGGTGTCGTGCAGGCTGTGAAGGGTTTGCTGGTAGACGGCAAAGTCGTGGACCGTCCACCGACTAGGGTCGATATCGGTTAGAGGACTCGAGTGCTGATGCATGTGAGGAGGCTTCTTCGATTCTGGCTGTGGGTTCTTGACAAAGTCGAAGACGGTGTCTAACTCTTCGGGCATCAACTTTTGGTCCACAAACTTGCGCGCAGCGACCTCTAGCAGAGCGATAAGCCTCGAGCTCTGGGGTATGCGCCACCGTACGCATAGTTCGGTCAAGAGCTCCAGGCACTGTTTGGACAACGGCTGATACTCTTGGTTTGGGTCGGCAAGGTCCTCGTCAAAGGTCATGGCATACTGGAGAATGTACTTGTAGAAAGCTCTAGGATCCGGGGGGATGAAGGTATAAATGGTATCCTCGACGGCTCTAATGCTTGAGTCGCCCAAGGACAGGGAAGCCAGATTCAAGGATGGGTCAAAGGCTAATGCTCCGTCACCCGTGTTCGATAGAGCACGACCAAGATCAGTATAGGCTTGATCGCTGAACGTAGACTGGGGACGGCTCGGCAACGGTTTATCCATAGCACCAGTAGACGTTCGAGCCAGATCTGGCTTCGCGGTTAGGATGTCCAGCATCATTTGGGAGAGGGGCGGGGCCTCGGACTTCTTCCACTCCTCGAAAGCCTCCTCGAGGTCAAAGTCTTGACTCCTGAGAGCGCCAGGCATGTTAGAGTTTAACCTGGATTGATACGTCTTGAGGTCCCTCAATGCCGCCTCTTCTGTCCACACCTGTCGGTTCTCGGTGATCTCCGCCTGGGCCTTGGCGAAGCTTAACCCAAAGATATTGGCAACTAACTGCACCATAGTCATGTCCTTGACCTCATAGCTCAAGGGCACGATCTCTTCTATGGTGGTGCCCACGCCGTCAGATCCTCCCCCAACCAGGTCTTGATCGTTGGTCAAGAGTTTGTTCTCGAGCGAGCTGAGCTTGGACATGAGCTCAGGCCTGTCGCGGTCGTGTCCATGATCTTTGAGTATATTGGCGATGATTCGAATGAACAAGGCCAGATGTCGGTCGGGCAAGAGCTTCCAGGTATCGTCGTCGGGGGCTCGCCCCTTTTGGGCCGCCTTTGTGGATGCTGAGTAGAAGATGAGGACAAGGGGTTCGAGCTTCCTCTCCTTGTCGATGGTTTTGCGAAAGTTCTTCTCGGAAAAGGCCGTGTATGCCTCGGCAAAACTCCTCTTAACGGCAGCGTCGTTGTAGCCCGGGAGTCGTTCGTGGTTTCTGAGGACGCCGCTGATGCGGTCGAGCAGGACGGCGGCGAAGTTGTGCGGCAGCTTCAGGCTCGTGGAGTTGCCCGACACGTACTCCTGGACTAGCAGGCCGACACTCGTGTGCGTCCTTACGGGCTGCTTCGGGGCGGGAATGTATTTCTTTCGCTTCGTCTTGGGTTGCAGCAGATAGTGCAGATAGGCGGCGCGGAGGGCGAAGCTGCGAGCCTCGTCATGATCGACGACGACGGGCTGGGGCCTCGAAGTCGAGCGCGTTCTGTCCATGACTCCGTCTCCGCCGCGACTGTTGCTGTTGCTGTTGTTGTTCAGTCGGCGACCGGATTGTTGGTGCGACCGGCGTGATGCTGACGACATGAGGTGTCGTCAGGGAGTTGGGCTTGGGCGTGAGCGTGGGCTCGGGCGTTGGTGGTGGGGTTGCTCAGGGCGTGAGATGGTGCCCGAACGCTTGATACGCGCCCTAGCTCATGACCGACGGGATGGATGGGCTCAGGCGCAGCAAGCAGAGGAGGGCGATGGATCGTGGATGTTGCAGGGAAATTGCGGCTCTTTATGAGGGAGTATGTAGCGGGAGAGTACGTAGCGAGGATATAGAACCAGAGGGAGTACAAGTAGCAGAGGCAGCAGAGGGAGGCAGATAAAAGTTGGAGCGAGGGCGTCTAGAACGAGGGCGTCTAAAAATACGGTAGACTTCAGGTATGCAGGAACTTGGATGAATGGATGGAATGACGGACGGAACTACAGTACTTCAATTCGATCTGGGGATTGCTTGCTCACTACCTCTTCCATGAATCCAATCTCACACCTGGAGGGCTATGATTGTGATTGACGGTGAGACCAGAGCCGCAGCAGCGCAGGCGTATCGCACTCGCATAATAAGCATTCATAATCCGTTCCATTGTTACTACCAGGTACTTTTAGTACTACTTGTAGTAGGGGGAGTACCTTACCTTAGGTAGCGTCTTGGACACGGATCCATTGAAGGCATGGACGTCATTCATCGGCTGAGCAACCCGCCCGGGCAGTTTTCTGGAGCATCCCACAGTGAGCAACCGCTAATCACTAGTAGTAATTCTTTAGGTGCAACGGCTATCCAGATGTTCAACGTCATGTAGCTAACCGCTGCGAGTCTTACAAACTCGATGCCTTCTCTGTCGTTGCCATTATTCAGTGAGTCTGCGTTAAAATACCATGGCAAAGTGGTACCTCCTTTAATCAACTTCAAGGGACGACATTGATGCATCCCTAGAATGAAAGAAACCGCGATAAAACAGATTGATATACCCCTAGTAACGTGAGTGACCTGTAACCTCAAATGACTTGTACATATAAATAGACCAACCCAAATCCATAGTCTACATGAGATTCATGGATGCCCTTCCCAGTCGCGGCCTGTATCCGCTCTCCATGTCCAGCCCTTTGAGATCAAGTCACACACCTAACCCTCCAAAAAAGCCCCAAAACCCCATTCATCCATTATACTATACGTCACAAGCCGAGCCCACCTCGAAACATTGACATCAACGGCCTCTTGTTTTCCCAGCCTTCTCCGACTTCTTCGGTTTCACCTTCTCAGCCGCGTCGCCTGGCGCATAGATGCTCTCGTCCTCATTCCCATAGAGCGCTTGGTCTCCCTTGCCGCCCATTTCCATGAACTCTGCAGCTGCCCGTTGCTGGGCTGGTTCGGCCTCCTTCGCGACGTTGGTGACACGACCCTTGTTCTTAGCAAAGACCTTGACCGGGTTCCCGTCTTTTCCTATGTCCACCTGAGCAGTGACTTGGACAGAGTTGAGTGACGAAAGCAGGGTGCGTTCACGAGCCGGTGCCCGACGGTTCACTTCGAGGCCGGCAATACCCCCGACGAGGCCACCGGTACTATCATTAACACCCGGTGTGCTCTGTGCAAGCCAGGGGTGTGCCAAACATTGATCGATAGTGAATCTCCGCTCAGGGTCGACTATTAGCATCGAATCTATCAGGTCAACTAGCATATGTTAGCGACAGCTGGAAACCTTGTGGCATCGGAGTCTTACGAGCTGGGTCTCCCACCGAGTCCCAGTACGGAGACGGATAATCGAATCGACCAGTCTTGATCTGCTGGGATAGAGTAAATGGAAACTCGCGCGAGTAGAGCTCATCGGAGAAGGGAGGAAATCCACAAAGGCATATGTACAGCACAACACCCAAAGACCAAATGTCAACAGCCTTGGTGTACTTGCGTTGCTTGGAATCGGCAAGAATTTCGGGCGCCACATAGCTAGGAGTCCCACACAGCGTGGTTGTAAATGACTCCTCGCCAATGATCTTGGCCAGACCAAAGTCGGCGAGCTTCACTCTTAAATTCTTGTCGACTAATAGGATGTTCTCCGGCTTGATATCGCGGTGAACGATGTTTCGCTCGTGCTGCAAGCAAATGTCGTCAGTAGAAATCGTCAAGACTGGTGGAATCACTTACAAGATATTTGATGCCTTGGAACAGCTGTACGAATAGTTTCCGAGACTCGTCCTCGCTTAATTTCTGCTTCAAAACGATGAAGTTGAAAAGTTCACCCTCAGGAGCGAGTTCCAAAACCAAGTAGACGCGGTCGCGCTCATTGAACGTGTCCTTCAGGCAGAGCACGCTGGGGTGGCTGACACCCATCAGAACGCCGATCTCCTGCTGGAGGCCTTCCGTCTTGGATCTGTCCTCCATTCCCGACGGCTTGGTGAATATCTTGACAGCATATCGCCGTCCCGTCGACTTCTCGACACACAAATACACTTCAGCAAAGTGACCCTTGCCGAGCTTCTCCAGTAGGGTGTATTGTGACAAGAATGCGCTCGTCTGCCGGCTTTGTGGATATCTGAAGATGAAGCGTGCCTTGCCGTGAACAGCGATCTCGTCTTGCTCCTCTAGTTCCCTTCGCTGATTCCGCCCAACAATAGCTTCGTTGACGTATGTGCCATTGCTGGAGAGGTCCTCGACGATTGCCACGGTATCGGTTCCCTTGTTCTCTGTGAACAACAGGGCGTGTCGATTCGAGACTATTCCATCGTTGACCACTATGTCTGAGTAGGCGTCAGCTTTTTGCGATGTGTGCTTTTAACGGTCTCAAGACTTACCGCACTCGGGATGTCGTCCGATCAGGTAGCCTTCTGAAGCAGCGCCCTTGATCTTGGTATTTTCGTAAGCCTCCTCGTCCTTGAGAGCACTTCCTTTGCCTTTGCCTTTGCTCTTCCCGTTGGCATTTTTCGAGGCGCCTTCAACTTCGTCGTCTTTCGGGCATGCGCCTCGCCTCTTCAGCACCAGCGGTTTGTCACCGTACTTGGGATCTAGTGGGACCAGGTACCCCCAAACACCTTCTTTAATCTCGTCCTCGATATCCTCTGACACTGCTGGGTGGCTGCCGTGGAACTGGCTTAGAGGTTGTGTGTCTTGGGGCGGTGACGAAAGCGCCTGGGCCTGGGAGAAAGGTTCATCGGTCTTTCTAGGAGTGATGTCCTCGGATCGGCCCGGAGGTGTCGCTGTGGGCTCCTTGTAGAGGTCGCTCGACTCCTCGTCTGTGCCACGGGTGACGGGCGACGGAAGCTGCTGCTTGTGGGAAACCGGAGTCTTGTTGGGGGTGGTGTGGGATAGACGGTCGGACCGGCGGGGCTTCTTGTAGTCTGTCTCGTCGTCTGGTAGCGAACCCTGAGGAACGAGTTAGCATCGAGGGAGGTGGTCTCCAAGGCCGTCTCCGAGGCCGTCTCCGAGGCCGATCAGGGTCAGACTAACGCGTGTACGCTTCAATTGGCTCTTCTCATTTCGCGGAGCCATATCGGCCATTACCAAGGAACTGCGGTCGGCAGCTCGGGGGCAAAGGTGGGAGGCACGAGGGCGTTGTGCACTGGGATTCACAAGACGGCAACGGAGGCAGTTTGCGATGTTGCCTATGCACCGTGAACAAATCTAGGCTGGAGGTTTGTGAAGGAGGGAGCCTAGTAGTCGAGCCGTCCAGTCGTTGGAGAACAGACGTTAGTAGGTAAGTGCGTTCCAAGTTCTTCAGCCCAGCGGCAGAGTCCAGTGGAGAGCTAGAGAGGCTCAGCTGAAGCCTGTACCGGCTGGTAAGCGTCACAGGGGGGGGATGAGCGCCTGGGGGCCCCGGGGTTGTGCACCCGACACTTCCAGGCTGGAGGAGCTACGAAGTACTTCACTGTGGTGGGCAGCTGCACCTCCAGGCAGTGAGGTGGAGTAAAGGCCCCGGGCCCACTTCAACTGGCGTACAAACCAAGGACCTGGCAGCTTCATCAGTTTTATTACGTGCGGTGACGGTATTAATCACTTCAGTTGTCCATGTAATATCGGATCGTCGCCCCGAACAATGTCTACGAGTGTGATCGTCCTGTACATATCTATCCATACTTACCTTAACCATAAGTAGGTATCTACCTAGATTAAGGCACTGAAAACATGAACCGGCTTTTAGATTCCATCATCACACCGCCCTCATGTCCCCTCCGTGTCGTCATCAACGAGACGTCTCCCAGATCACGCTCGTCGCCAGCGTGAGCAACATCACTTAATATTAGACTACCTAACACGGAAATAGCACGTAGGTATCTACTACTATTCCTACTAGTAGTAGTAGTAGTAGCCTGATGCGCTCCCTCTTGCCTTTCCGTTGTCACGAGCATGACTCAGAACACAAGGAGAAGCTCTGAATGACTCTTAGCCTAGCCGAGTGAGTCTATCACATTATCCCAGCTCTGCTAGTACTTCTCACCTGCCCATCCCACGGCCATCTGATGGTTGGACTCGAAAGTGTCTTCGAATTTGGGATTACCATTAATTAATATCCATAATGTACCTCGGCTTACTTGATTCCCACAACGTACAATGCCTTTTCCAACTCTCTGTTATCTCATTTTCGGCGTCATCTTGCGCCTCCAACGGCCAGGCGCCCAGCCTGAGCAATACCTCCATACCAAGTAGTAGGTACCGTATTGAGACGCCTGAAATACCCTCCATATCTGATCGCCCATTGTCCTTCTAAGGGAAAACCTCTAAGGAGGAAGAAGCTCCCCGAACGCCATTAACTCCCTTGCGCCCCTGTCAATCCTCCCCCCGTCAAAGATTCATGGAATACCGGCATCGTCATCGTGTAAAGTAAACTTCGTCAAGAGTCGTCCGACCCCATGTCTCTCAGCCGGCTCATTTCGTACAGGTGGTAGCATAGCGTGAAGCCAGCCACTCGTTCCTAGAATTTGGGCTCCTATTTCTCGGGGATAGGCGACCTTGCCAATCTACCCCCTGTGCTCACTCGCTTCTGCAGTCGCGTCTCCCTTTCACGCTGAAGCCGTTCGCTCGCACTCATGTTATTAGGCAGCGTAGGCAGCGCATCACTCTGTCCAGGTCGTGGTCCTCGCTTCTGTTCCACGTAGAGCTGGGCGGACCTGCCAAGCGGGAACGCAGGCATGACCGACGGGATCTCAGCCCCATTCTGAACCAGTAGTTCGGCCACGGGGAAAGGTATCGCCTTTCCCTCGGGCTCCGACGGGGTTTGACCTGGTGTCGGGGAGGGGGATGCCGGGTCCGCGGCCGCGAGTGCGAGCCAGACAGCATGCGTGCCTCTCATCTTGTCCACCGTGTTGGGGTTTGCCCTCAAAGCTAAGGCGTACAGCACTTGCTGGATCTCGTTCTTCTTGATCGCAGCTAGCAGCGTCTCTTCCGCAGTACCATACCTGGAGAGTGTCGACGAGATAGGTTCGACGTAGAGCCGATCCACGTATTTGGATGTGATGTACCTGAGTCGCTGTTCGCGCGTAGCCTGAGCGCTGGGCTTGTAGCCAGGCTCGAGTTTGGATTCCCAGACCATGTTGGACACTCGATTCCCAATGAGGAGGAGCAGCTCGACGATATCGATAGTAAAGGACTTGATATCCAGAGTGAGTGATCGGACTTTGCTGATATGAGTACCCAGTGATCGATGAATACCGCTGCATTCGATGCAGAGTATGATGGCCAAGTTGATAGATACCCACTCCACCTTGGAGCCGGAACCACAATCAGCACACCACAGGTTTCCTTGGTCGTTGTCCCGAACCATCTGCAACAGCTTGTCCGGGTTCTCGTCATATCCCGAGCTTGTTGTGCGTACTGCAATCGGCCGTGCTCCCACAGTAATTCTTCGACTGGGGATTCCGCTGTTAGAGCTTGCATGGTGGGGAATGTATGCGCCATGACCAAGGGATTGCGTCTTGCCAGTGAGGACCGAGCCGATATCTCTCTTATTAAAGGAGGACTCGCCCCTCGATGATGTTGGCTTATCGTGGTAAGCACGGCCCTCGACCGCACTCTGCAGAGCGTTGTTGATGGAGAGGATCCAGCTGTTCATGTCTTCCTCTGAGGTGGCTTGGTATACGCGCTTAAAAGTTGGCGTGATGACTTCGAAGCAGAACCGACGTTCGGCGTTACGGGCCTCCCGCACGGATGCCATCCGGAGATCGATAGGGTCCATGTGAAGATCAAGCTTCTGCTTCCAATTGCTGTACTCGGAGAGTTTTCCCTGGTCCAAAACGATCCAGAACCTAGTACGAAATCAGTTGAGCTCAAGGACAAGAAAATGAAACCGAGGAACTCACTTGTGCCAGCCCTGCTTGTTCAGGGCGCGGGGGTCCACATGTCCTCCTGGCCGGTTGAGCGCCCACAGAAGTCCCTCCTTGCGCTGAGTAAGGCTTGATTGCTGCGTTGCATCCCGCTCTTCGAGATCCCGAATTCCTTTGAACTTGGATGGTGCTGCAGGACTCCCCATTTGAGACTGCCCCAGGCTACCGGGAGACCTTGATAGATCCGACGCCGAAGGCACCCCCCCAGGATTGGATCCCCCTGAAACTGCGCTTTTCAACTGAGATCCGGTGCTATCCGCTCGGCCTACTTCGGTATCAGAGGTATTACCAATATATCCGTTCGAGTTCATCGTGAGCGGAGCACTGCTATTGCTGCTCGACTGTTCAGGTTCCTTGTAGGGGGTGTTGCTCTTCTCCAAGAGCCGTCGTTTCTCCTCTCGCTCGCGCCTCTGGTACTGGTATTCCTTGTCGGCCTCGTTAACCTCGCTCGACAGTGCCTCCAGCTGAGGCAAGAGCACATCGACTTTCTTCGCCGTAGCAAGGAATCCCCTTGTTTGAGCAACGGCGTATTTGGTGAGGTGCGATAAGACCTCCTGTTCCTTGCGCCCTCCGTGGAGGTCCTGCATGAAGCTGGAATAATCAAAGCGCTTCAACTCGAAGGTACGACGCTTGTTTTGATACTTTGAATCGGCTTCGGCAAGTTTCTTAGCCTTCACCGAGTCGTGGCGATGGCCCAGATACCGCGATACATATGCATAGTAATCTTTGCTTTCCTCCTCGAAATCTCGCTTCTTCGACTCAGCTTGCTTGATTTCGACTTGATATAGCTTGTTCACAGGCTCGATAATTATCTTTTGTAGGTTAAATGTGTTTTGTCGTTCGTATGCCAGAATCTCCCGGGCGATTCTGTCGAAGTAGTGCTCCAGGGCTGGTTGAATTGCGTTGGCGTTGGTCGAGGAGGCCTCCCGTAGGGCATCCATAAAGCCGGCGAAGGCATCGTTGGCCTCCGTCTGGCACGCGTATGCATGCTCTGCCTTCTTCAACACCTTTTTCATTTGAGTCCTCATGTTGCCTGTCTTTTGCTCAAGGGCTTTCAGAGTGGCCCGAAACACGGGACCATCATCGCTGACTGCAACATCATCGCCAGGCCTTGGGCAAGGCACATCCACCTTGACGGGCTCCTGAATGAATGGAGTGACCGGAGGCATGGCGGCGTCGTAGGGAGGCAGCAGAGGCGAAACGGGTTCGTCGATATCGGCGGAGGTGAGGCGGGAGTCCACCGATTGGCTCGAGGCAACCCGTATCTTAGGCGGAGATGCCAGCAAGAAAGGTGGTGAGGGTGAGTTAGGATGGCTCAAAGATGCACCTGTACCTGAAGCCTGCGATTAGCCAAGCCATCAGCCACGAGGAGGGTGCCAAAGTGTTCCTACCAATAACAAAATATGAGAAGCTCGCGAGAGTGTCGAGACGATGAGCACGAGAATCATACTCGACAAACTAAAACCATTTAGTAACCAACTTGTGGACAGACACATTGTGAGCGACGTACGCTGCAACAGTTTCGCCATCCACCCCCCTTGTCCTCGGTGCCCCTGGGAGGCTTCCACTTCCACGTCCACTCAAATGACACTGACTGACTTCCACCTGTGGAGTAGTCGCCTACCAGGGCAACGTTGGCGTTTCTGTGAAGATTGGGGTCTGCGTGGAACTCTCGAGTCACTAGATTCTCGACCTCCTTTGGTGTCGAGGCGCAGACGTATGTTAGGCCCGAGATGTTGGTATCGACGAGAGGCAGAGAAGGTTGGCCGTCGATGGTGGGAGGCGGGGAACCAGCTTGCGTAGTCTGCGGCGTCTGTCGCATAACAAAGGTGAAGGAGAAGATGAGCTCGTCTTCGCTGCTCAGTTTGAGGAGAAAGTTCGGAGGGCCGCTGGGGTTGGAGGGGTCGGGATCCTACGAGTGGTGTCAGAAGCGAGGAAGCAGTGAAGGAGGTTGCGAAAGGGATCGCAGAAGCAGCGCGAACGGACGGACCTGTACGAATTCGACAGGAGAACTATCCCCAACTGGCCTGGTGACGGATAATCTAGTAGAAGGATACGCATTGGGAACAATGTTGACGGAGCTGCGCTTCCGCGGGTTGGTGATGACGAGGGAAGATATGTTCACTATTGACTCGGTTAGCTATGGGCGCACTGCGGCAGCATTTGGGAGGAGACTGGGGAGACTGGATCATACATCGATTCTGGTCCCGCAGATAGAGCGCGGCGGCGCCTTCGTCGGGCTTGCTGCTGACGATACCCATCTTGAAGCGCGCTGGCGAGCGACAGCGACAGCGACAGCGACAGCGGCAACGCGGGTGGTTGGAGGACGAGAACCGAGGCAGCTATCGCGATCTTTAAAGCTGCAGGACGGCGACGGCGACGGTGACAGCGGCAGGTCTGGGCTGGATAGTACGTACTACATGTATGTAGCGCGGGGCTCAAGGCAGTGGATGACAGGGGGACCAAATGGATGGACCGTCATCTGGCGCCGAGCCAACCTGGAACGTGAGTGGGTGGCCCACTAGAAGAAGTGCCTCTAGGTAATTGAAGTGCCTTGTAGATACGATGAACGTTGAGCGATGAGCGATGAGCGATGCTGCGAGTCGTCGACTTTGTCCAATCACCAATGCAAGGCAAGGCAAGGTAAGGCAACCTGGAACGAGGCTGAGTATTCGTACTTCGTAGTCTACTTTGTACTTCAAGTTGGTATTGCCCTATGGCTATTCGTAGATTCGATCCGTAGAGCGGGCTACCAGGAACCAAGCACGGGTTCGTATGTAATGCGCGGTGGGAGTTGCAGGAGGGGATTCCAGAGGAGGAGGAAGAAGAAGAGGAAGAGGGAGGCTTGAATGGTTGAATGATGTCGCAGGAGAGGCTGGCCGAAGGTGAAGGAGGTGCTAGCGGTGATGCTACATAGTAGATTTCAGAGGCCCAGGGCCGTCCTCTGAGCTTTGGATCAGGAGGCGAAACGAACTAGCGCCCTGCTACTAAAGACGTACTTTTTATAGAGTACTTACGTTCATACTTTGTTCGGTGACACCTTGTTTAAAGTCGCATTAATACTAGCACTTGATACAGGATTTGCGGAAGAGAGCTTGGGGTCCTAATTAACGGTACGAAGTACATGAAAGGACAGATGGCTGCTGTCAAAGTGTGCGTGGCATCATTAGGTACGAGAGCCAAGTAGGTAAGGTGAGGTACTATATCTAGCGAATGAACCTGTGAGGTAACAGCAATAAGTTGGATACATTAGATAGCGATTCTCACCCATAAATCACAAACGAAGGGGCCCATTCGCCCCCAAAGCTGTTTGGTGACATCGGTGGTGTTGACGCGCTCGGCTTCACCTCGAAATGGCCTGGGAAACACTCGAATACGTGCCTGCTAAAGCACGAGGTAGGGACGGAGGTTACAGCACCCGTTCCTAAGGTATCTAGTGGAGTTCTTAGCGGCATGGACCCTGCCCCAGCGTGAAACTCGGCGCCTGTGGACTACCGCAGTGCGCTAACGGCCGTCCGCGGATCCCCAGCCCAGGCTCTTTCAGCGGGGGAGTCGACCTTGGCCCAATAAGGTAGGGAGGGAGGTTGCAACGGAACATGCGACCGTCAGGGGCCGTGATGGATGTCGTCTGCTGGTCCATCCACATGAGTTCCATGAGGGTGACTTTTGCGGGCAACGGACGCGGACGCGGATGCGAGTTGGACGTCCCGTGAACGTCTCGTGGACGTGGCGAGCCGTGATGCCTAGAATCAGAACAACACATGATAGATTGCAGACGACGACAAGGACGAATATGATGACTCTGGCGTCCACGACTACAAAGACATCCGCGCGTACTGTACATGAACAACCCATCCTCGGGCAGCCCTCCCGTCGAGATACCGAATAGGCATCGCTCATTAAATGCTATCTCTACGAATACTTTCATACGCGTATGTATGTACCCGTACCGACAAGTCTTTATTGCATCCTGTTTTGACCATCTCAGCAAAAGCTCCGGTCGCATAGACAACACAAATGCCAGTGTAAATAACCCACCATTGGAATTCAACAGAGACAACCCATCTTGCCATTCGTCCATCCATGGATCCGCGTCCCTCCCCCAGATCAGGCCTCTCCACTGCAGCTCCCTGCACACAACAGTTCGTGCCCTGCAGATTTGAAGCAACACAACACAACATCCATGGACTGGACAGGACAGCATGCCCCTGCATCGGGAACTGGAAAGTTGTTTCATCAGCACAAAGGGGCCCCGGCTTGCATTAGTCTGGCGATACGTAGCACTTCGCTGGTCGTGGTTGACGTTTGGATCCACCAATTAATGGGGATTGTTACCATGTAAGTACTTCAATATTGCTACACTAGTTCGTAACTACAGTATACCGGTCCGAATCCGAGGCCACAGATAAATGTTGATAAGACAGTGGTCGTTGAAAATCGTCTTTGTTAACGAGAAATCTATTGCAGGCATCACAAGTACCGTAGTGCATGTCACAAAATGAATTTGGGTGATGATCGAAAAACTCGTCGCTCTGTTACACTGTAGCCTAGTAATAAACTTGTACGTCGCACTTTTGCCATGAACGTTGTTAAACGTAATATTTTGTAGCCATCTATTATTTCTAGAGATGGCAGGGACGCTTTCTCATAAGACGGCAGAACCAAGCTGACTCTCTCAATGTTTTAAGGGTGGAAAGGTCGGCATTTCTACGTCTAGATATACCAACACAAGGTACTTCACCAAAGAAAACAGAGAGCTATGGTTGTAAGCCCGCTCGCTGTGATTAGGAAGTACTAGTAGTGTTGAAAATCAGCGGTCGAGTTGCCAGAAAGATATCAAAGGACGATCAGAACGGCTCATAACCTCTCCACGATCTGCCCCCTTAGTACTAAGGTTGGTAAGGTAAGAGGCAATGGGCTCTAAAGTGCATATATCGGCCCGGAAGTTACTCCGTGTCACCGCCCTCGCTTAGCGCCCACACAACTCGAGCGGCAGAAATTTTGGCGGGGTGGCACAATCTAGGCCCCACCAGAGGGCTATTCGGGCGCCGACCCTGTCGACGGACGCTCAATCTCACATTATTCCGCTCGTCGAAGTCGCCGCTCGAAGTCCTACGTCGCCGACCCTCGAGACCGCGACGACGCCAGAACCAACGTCCTATCGACGCATCACGAAAGCCGCCGCCGAAAACGACGCATACCGAGGCTCAAAATGTCCGACACCAAGACCCCGGGCCAGCCCCAGCTGATCTTCGTCGATGGAGCCTTCGAGGATCTGGCCGCCGAGATGGCTGACTACCTGAAGTCGGAGGATGCCAAGGCACTGCTGGGAAGCGAGAAGCAGGCGCCCAAGGAGGAGGTGCTGGCCAAACTTGTCGCCGCGTCCAACGCCCTCAACACCGTCCCCGAGAAGGAATACACCGCCGCATCCAACTTGATGATCCACTTGGTGCTGCAGTCCTCCGACCCAAAGAAGTACCTGCCTACGCTATGTAGCACCTTTGCGAAGCCTTTGTTGAACTCGCCCATCCACGGCACGGGCCTATCGCTGAACGCGCTCACCACCGTCTTCAACCTGCTGGACCCCGCCGACCCCATCCGCGCCAGGGTCTTCATGGAGATCCTCAAGTTCTTGCGGGCACACACCATGTTCGAGAACTTGAGGCAGTACGTGGATAAACTGCCCGAATGGCTGGAGCTGTGGGGCACCGACGAGGACTACCAACGACAGATCTACGTAGAGGTGGCTGAGGTGGCCCTGGAGGCCGGCGAGGAATCGTAAGTACCACCACGATGCGGTTTTGTGGCTCGACCTCTTATCGTTGTCAAATGCCCAATGCTTGTCATGCTTGGACTTCGTCTTGCGCCGTATCATGACGGGCAACGATTTTTGAGCGTTGAATAGCCGATCCGAACCTCGAAGTCTGAGTTTTCGATGCTAACTAGTTCTGCAGGCAAAGCTACGAATACATCCTAAAGGCCCTACGAACATTCGACGGCGACGACAAGGAAGAGATCACTTCGGAGGATGCCGAGCGGTTATCCCTGCGCGCCGTCAAGGCCGCCATTCTCTCCCCCTCATACTTCCTCTTCCAAGATCTTCGCGCCATCCCCAGCGTGCAGGCCCTCAGTGACTCTCACCCCGTCTACTCGCAACTTCTCGATATCTTCGCGGAGCAGGACCTCGAGGACTACACCGACTTTACCGAGGAGCACGAGGGATGGCTCGAGAAGGAGAAGATGGATGAGGAGAAGCTGTACCGCAAGATGCGACTTCTGACCTTTGCCAGCCTAGCTGCTAGCACCCCTAGTCGAGAGATCGAGTACACCAAGATCACCAAGGCTCTCCAGATCCCCCAGGAGGAGATTGAGGTGTGGGCCATCGACGTGATCCGCGCAGGCCTCGTGGAGGGTAAGCTTTCGCAAAAGCGCCAGGTTTTCCTCGTGCACAAGGTTACATACCGAGTCTTCGGGCAGAAGCAGTACCAGGAGCTAGCCACGCGGGTCGACCACTGGCGGTCAACGCTGCAGAATGTGCTGAGCGTTCTACGACAGGAGCAGTCCAACGCCAAGGCGCAGAAGGACCGCGAGGCTCAGGAGCTGGAGCGAAAGATTGCGGGTGCGGCGGGCATGGACCGGGCGGGTGGACGACGCCTGCAACGGGAGCGAACGGACAACGACGATTAGGCGTTGGCATAACGAGAAAGACGAGAAACAATGGCAAGGGCTTCGGGATGGGTGCTTGGTGCTGTTTTGTGATAATACATGGTTGGGGAACCCCAGGAGAATGCGACCAGGAACCCAGGGTTGCGAATGGCGTAGCCGGTTTAGCATCATATCTAGGACTTGCCATTCCCAGCATCGACGGAGGGTGGTGAACCCTCGGTACGTAAATAGAATCAAAAGTGAATCTCAAAGAAAGACGAATTTGTGTCTTTGTCCAATATTAGCGAATGGTCAAACCATACTTCATCTGTCCAATATTTCTACCAGGTAGTCAATTTCGAAGGAAGATTCAGACTAACGATTCCTTAAGTACATTACCTACCTAGCTAATAGTCTACATAGTCTAAGTAAGTACTTACATAGGTAGTTAGTACGGTTGATATAGAGTATCTGCGGGCGTTTGCATCTCCCAGCTTCAGCTCCCAGCCTCTCCGTTTATTGTTCAATGCGGCGTTGCCCCGCAGCCCGCAACGTCTATATTAAACGCCTCAGCCGCCCAACAACTAACTCCACCGGCTGCTCCCGCCCCTCTCCCCCACCCAACCGCCATCGACAACCTCAAACTCAACTTATTTGATCAACGTCGGCGCATGAAACCTTCTTTTCACCATGCCGCCGACACCTCGCCGCAAGTCCAACGAGGCGCTGCAGCCGCCAACACCAAAATCGCAGAAGAAACGACTCGATAAGGGCCTCTGGAAGGACGGCGAGTGGTGGTGTAAGTCAACCTCCCCGCTCCGTCACCATCACCATCAGCCTCACCCTATCTTTGAGAGCGACCTCGCTGACCACTTCGTTGCGCACAGGCAACTGCGAGCCTCGCAAAAAGGCAACGCTACGGGAGACAAAGAAGTCCGGGCGCAACGCGGGTAAGCTATTCTGGACCTGCAACGTCTACCCCTTCTGCGACTTCTTCCTCTGGCGCGACCTAGCCAAGGCTCGCGAGACTGGCCTTGCCCCGCGGCCAGAAGAGGACGCCGAGGCGGCGCGCCCGGCCTTTACGCAGAAGCCCTTGACGGCGTTTGGGTACCAGATTACGCCGGGTCGACGAGGCAGCGACGTCAACGCCGACGCCGCACCAGACTTGACGGATTCTGACGAGGAGCTGGATGCGAGCCAGCCCGAGCCTGCTACAGCGATAGACACTGCCATGGAGACGCCGTGTGCGGGATCGTCGAAGCGGAAGCGGGATGCTTTCGAGGACGACGAATTTAGTGATCTGAGCTCGGACGAGGAGCGTCAGCTTGTCGCCATCGCAGACAAGAGCGCCGAAAAAGCCACCGCCAAGAGAGTCCTCTTTACGCCCTCGACCACACGCACCCACGACATCGTCAACGGTCTCGCCACGCCCTCAGTCGCCCGCACTCTCTTCCCCGGCTCCGAGGCCAAGCGCCAGAAACAAGTCAGCTTCTCGGACGCGCCCTCGGCCGCCACACCCTCATCGCACACCATCTCCCCCGGCCTGTCTATCACCCCCCTCGCACCCTCCAGCAGCCCCGCAGATACGACCTACGATGTCGCATCGGAGGTGCTGGCGCTGCTGCGCGGGCAGAAAGTCGACTCCGCGGTGCTGAAGAGCGTGGAGGCCGTGCTGGCTACGGCGGCGCGGAGGACGGAAGGGTTGGAGCGGGGACGGGACGCCGTGCGGATGAGCTTGAAGGCGCGGGATGAGAAGATTGCGGCGCTGCAGGAGAGAATTGCGGCTTTGGAGAACAGGGCCAAGATGGATAATATCCGAAGGGCGGATCTCAAGGCAAACCTGATGAAGATGTATGAGGACAATTGAGCCTTAAGGTAGGAGGCGTGGTGGCAGTTATGAACGATGATTATGATGAGCGTTGTACTAGTTAGATACCCCCTATAGTTTACTTGAAGAAGTGGAAATACGAGATGCTTTGATACCGTCCCTGTAACCTACTCCTTGGCGATACATCATGCGGTCGATATACGAGGCAGGCTGAGACCCGTCCACCAAAGTACTGAATAGTCGCGGTAGTCTTCTCCTCCTCTCCATATCCAACAATACCAACACCTCCCCCCATCAAGGCCTCACCTCCCATCCCATTCTCCCCGCCAACGCCTCCCAACTCTTCCACGCCCTCTCCGCCAGCCGCAAAATCGTCCGCTCGCCCTCCCCCTCAGTCGTCCGTGAGAATACCTCCATGCTCACCCACCCCACCCAGCCCGTCTTCACCAGTGCCTCCACGACCGCCACAATGGGCAGATATCCGCCTTCCTCGAGGGGGAACAGTCGCGCATGCCGGCTCCAGGCCATCTTGGCGTTGCGTACGCCCGGCGCGCGCAACCAGGGGTGCTCGGGCGTCAGGGGCTGAGCCAGCAGCTCGGCGTCGGCGACTTGCAGGAAGGGTACACTGCTCGGCGGGACAGTGGCAATGCATTCATCTAGGGAGCGCGAGAGGGCTTCGTGTGCGGCGGGGACGGTGCCGTCCGGGCGGGTTGGGTCCGCGAAGACGTCGCCGCAGATGTTGAACGTGTCCGGGAGGAAGACAACGGTGTCGAGGCGATCGGTGCGGCGGACCATCTCCCAAGCGTGTTGCCAGCTCTGCACGTGTGCGCCGAAGCACAGGTTCTCGTACGCCAGACGAACACCGTGCGGCTCAGCGAGGGCGGCGAGTTCGACGAGGTCCCGGACGATGGTTTTGGAGTTGTCCGTGTGTGTTGCTGGGCTGGCGTCGATGGTAGCCGGAACGCCTATGACGCTGGCCTTGAGAACATCGGCAACATCGAGCCAGATAGCGAACTCGGCGAGGCGCTTTTGGTGGAGAACTGGATCGATGATGCCGTCGTAGTTGCGGAAGGGCTGAAGGGAGATGATCTGCAGACCAAGCTCGTCGCAGAGAGCGCGGATGTGCCTGGCGGCGGGCATCATATTAAGGGCGTCGTCACCGCTCTGTCCCAAGGGGTCTTGAGGGTCGAATAGTTTTGCGTGGGCGACGAGGTCGTCCCAGTATATCTCGACGCCCTGGAAACCCCTTGCTGCGGCGGCTGCGAGCTTCTTGTCCAGGGGGTGGATGCCAGGTTGGCCGAGGGACATTGTAGCTATGGACGGGCGGTACGCTTTGCATGATGGTGTGTTTCCAGCTGGTGAAGAAGGCGACGAGGCGGACTTGGAGGGCGGTGTCGATGGAGGAGTAGATGTAGGGGTTTCATTCTGGCGGGTTTGAGAGAGCATATCGACAAATAGGGAGAGATTGGGAAAGTGAACGTATCAAATAGATATTACCTAGGTAAGAATTAGGATGTTCAGTAGCAAAGGATGGTCTTAGGTGTTGTAGGTTGTTGAGAGCAGCAAGAATGGAGTATGAAGATTAGTCCTTGTGTTCATCGTTGGAAGCTATATCCATTGTCAGTATATGCTCTTGCCCCCTCGCAGTCCGGAAGGTGGTTATGGGCCGCTGAGGTGGGCGGACGAAGTTCGAGTTTGTAAGACACGGGAATAGAGATCTGGTATTCCCCCAAACAAGGTAGATTTATACTAGTAGTATTCATGGATATACTACTAGTATTTACCTTTGTTAGCAAAAGAAGACACGACCGTGAGGATGCTGGAGTCACATTAACTTACAGCCAAGAGGTACATCATCAAACTTACAGTACCTCTGTGATCGTCTCAGCCTGAACCATCGGCGTTCAACAAATTCTCTCTTATTTAAATTCTCTTTACTACACATTCTCTCAAGTAATCGACAAATACACATCTCCGGCTACCCCGAGACTGCCACCGTTTTGGCCCCTGGCCCACGCTGCCAACCGTCTTCTCCTCTCCTCACAACGGATATATCGCACATCTGTTTCGCTCGCTGCCACAAAGGAGGCGCTTCTCGCGTATGACCATACCAAGACCCAGCAATCTAATAAAACTCCCCCATGCCCAGACCGCGTTGAAGTTGACGCGCTTTAGTATACACGCTTGAACGGCGGCACGGGAGCGCACTCGGCCTCGTCGAGGGTAGTGGCGATGACCTTTCGGTATGCGAGATCGACAGGTCCGTGTGGCTTCTTCTGGAAGCTGAGCGTGTGCTTCATCCAGTTCTTGTCGTCTCGCTCGGGGTAATCCTCGTGGGCGTGAGCGCCACGGGACTCCTTTCGGTTGGCGGCAGAAGTGGCGGTTTGAACACTGTTATGTTATGTCAGTCATGTCATCCGCAGTAAGCCACACTACAGAAAAACTCACGCGCAGGTCAGAAGATTTCTCAGCTCCAGAGTCTCAACCAAATCCGAGTTCCAAATCATACTGCGGTCCTTCATGCCGACGTCGGCATACTGCGCATCGATGATCTTCATCTTGCGGACACCCTCGTCCAGACTATCCTGGGTTCGGAACACGCTGACCTCGGTCTGCATGGCCTTCTGCATGGCCAGACGAATCTCAGCAGTGCTCTTGGGGCCGTCAGCCGTTCGGACCTTGTCGAGAACCTCGATGTGGTCAGCGGCAGCGTCGGCCGCGATGGGCTTCAGCTTGTCGCCGGGGTTGAAGTTGTCTCGGATGGTGTGTGAGACAGCACGGCCGAAGACGACCAGATCCAGGAGGGAGTTGGCACCCAGTCGGTTAGCACCGTGGACAGACACGCAAGCAGCCTCACCACAAGCGAATAGACCAGGAACGACCTTGTCCTCGCCGTTCTCGTCAACGGTGAGAACCTCACCAGTGTATCGGGTAGGAATACCACCCATGTTGTAGTGAACGGTGGGGAGGACGGGAATCGGCTGCTTTGTGACATCGACACCGGCAAAGATACCGGCAGTCTCCGAGATACCAGGAAGACGCTCGGCAAGGATCTCAGCGGGTAGATGGCTCAACTGCAGGTAGAGGTGGTCCTTCTCATGACCGACACCGCGGCCCTCGCGGATCTCCATCGTCATCGATCGAGAAACGACATCTCGGGAAGCCAGATCCTTAGCGGTAGGTGCGTAACGCTCCATGAACCGCTCACCCTCCGAGTTGAGTAGGTAACCACCCTCACCACGAGCACCTTCGGTGATCAGGCAACCGGCGCCGTAGATACCGGTGGGATGGAACTGGACGAACTCGAGATCCTGGTTGGGCAGACCGGCACGGGCGACCATGGCCATGCCGTCACCGGTGCAGGTGTGCGCGGAGGTGCAGCTGAAGTAGGCTCGGCCGTAGCCACCAGTAGCCAGAACGGTGTGGTTGGCAAGGAAGCGGTGCAAGGTGCCGTCTTCCTGGTTGTAAGCGAGAACACCGCGGCACTCGCCATCCTCCATAATCAGGTCCAGCGCGAAGTACTCGATGAAGTAGTTGGTGTTGTGTCGGAGGGATTGACCGTAAAGCGTGTGGAGGAGGGCGTGGCCAGTTCGGTCGGCAGCAGCGCAGCATCGGTAGGCCTGTCCACCCTTACCGAACTTTTGCGATTGACCACCGAAAGCGCGCTGGTAGCTACGTGAGAGTTAGCAGGAATTTAAGGCACGGCGTATCAAAGAGGCTCACATCTTGCCATCCTCGGTTCGGGAGAACGGGCAACCGTAGTTCTCGAGCTCGACAATCGAGGCGGGTGCCTCTCGGGTCATGTAGTGGATGGCGTCCTGGTCACCAAGCCAGTCAGAGCCCTTGACGGTATCGTACATGTGCCATCTCCAGTCGTCCTCGTGCATGTTTCCGAGAGCTGCGTTGATGCCGCCCTGGGCGGCGACAGTGTGACTTCGTGTGGGGAAAAGCTTCGAGATACAGGCCGTGTTGAAGCCGGCCTCGGCAAGACCAAAGGCAGCGCGTAGACCGGCGCCACCGGCTCCGACAACAAGAGCATCGTACTCGTGGTCCTATGTAGCGGTCAATTGCTTTTGTCCCTGCTCGTTGGATGGAAAGAGACAGCATACGATAACGGCGTATTTGCTGCTCACAAAGGGCGAAGCCTCTTTAGCTCGTAGGGGACCGTTCGCAATGACGCGAGCTACAATAACCATTGTCAGCAATTCGTTACTTGCACTGGAGGCGCATGGGTCTTACCGGCCGGTCTCGTCGTGGAGAATGCCCTGGCTTGACACCTCGCAGCCTGCGAAAACTATCTCGAGTCAATAACCCTCACATCACGACGATGACGAGCCGCCGCCGGAGCAGCAGCCACGGCACCAAGGGGATCACAAGACGCACAGCAGGGCCAGCGGCCAGTCTCCTCAATGCCATAGAAGAAGCCATCGTCAGCTAGAATATGATCACCAAGCTGCATCCGCGGAGAATCGAAAGGAGCGACTCTTGGGCGGGCGAGCAGAGTATTGGGCGTTGACGTTGGGGGGGAGGTTGTCGAGTGTTACGGCCAATCGATGATTTCAAGTCGTCCTCTGAGGCGAGGCTCGACCGGGACGAATTCTCTCGGCTCCTCGGCTGACCCAGCCAATCAGCGCGTGCTTATTAGTAGTACCGATGCCCTGTGAGTGCTGGCTGTGCTCCGCATCTACAGCACATTACAGCGCAATACAGCGCATCATACCGCAGTATAGTGCCTTTGCGCGTTGATTATGGGTCACGGGCAACTGATCAAACAGCTGGAATACCACGTCCGACCCTTGTCAAGCAGTCCCAGCGGCTTCCAGGCTGGTCTTTGCCACTCGTCAACTCTCACGTGCCGCCGGAAGAAGTCGCTTTAGCGATGTCCATGACGAGATGACAACTCCATCACGTGTCGAACCGGGACTTTACGCCACAATATCGGCACTGGTTGTCCGGGAACATATCCGAATGCCAACTCAAGGAGAGGGACGGAAAGATGCACGGGATGGGACGAGAATGTCGACTGCCATTTTACCTAGCTCAATCATAGTACATACAGCATTGACTTTACTAATAGTATATCATGGATGGATTATGGCCTAACTTATAATGAACAGTTTAAATAATCCCCTTGATTCTGTTGGGTATATCTCCTTCCTCCCCTACCAAGCAAGTCAAATACCCCTTATGATACACCAAGAACGCATCTTGAACATTAAATCGATCGGGCAACAATTATACTAAGCGGGTGCTTATATACGATGGTCAAACAACCTCGTACCATGATGGAGTATCAATAAAGCGCTCAACTGCTACTCGAGTATATACCACATCCCCCCAAATAAGTTGTATGCTGGCAACAAAGCCAACCTCGTACCTACTAAATATGTCCGTCTCTCATCATAGTTTGCTTCCATACCTGTAACATCTCTCATCCTTGCCGTCCACCATCTATTTCTCCCAGTTACTCGTGGATATCATCGCCTAATTCGCCAGCACTGCCCGTAACATGATCAAGAAGTTATCCGTAAGCTTGTGAACCTCCCCAATCTCCGGCTTCACCGGCTCCCCCGCGCTACGACGGAGCCGATCTTGCCTCTTGGCCCTCCTGCGTCTTTCGGCCTCGATCGGATCCAGCTCGTCCTCCACCTCAGCCTCTAGTTCAGATTCGGAACCATCATCGTAATTCATGTCCTCCAGGTCCTCGTCGTCCAGTCCAAAGTCTGCTGACTTGAAAGTGATAGCCGTTGGCATCAAGTCACTTCCTGCCTGGCCTTCGGCTGCCATCTTTTGCCGCGTCTTGTCGTTGTGCCACTTCTTCCGCGCCTCCTGCCATGCGATGAGCGAGTTGATTTCTTGGATGGCTTTCTCCTTATCTAGCACGCCAGTGCTAACGCCGCCCTCGAACAAAGCATTGACGTTGAGAGTCCCGTTCTTGGGTCCCTTGCGCAAGAATTCTAAGATGCCCTCGACCCACTGCATAAGCTTCGTGAATAGCCCGTTGTCGTGTGTATGCACCTCATGAACAAATTTGTAGAAGTTATGCTCATGTCTTTGACACAGGTCAATGAAAGCTTGGACAGTTTGGTTAGGGTCTGCAGAAGCATCCTGTTCTCTGCACTTATCGACAACCTGAGGAACCTCGTTAGCTACTAGCCCCTGTGTCCGCAAATTCAAAGGGTAACATACCTGAATTAAATCGTCGATAAATACGGCAAAGTCAGTAACGCTGTTGTAAACATTGGCAGACTTGTAAACGCGCACAAGCGGCTCGTAAAAGATGATGAAGAGGTCTCGGAAAAGTTGAAGAGTGACAGGTTCCTCTATCAGGTGAAGCATCATCTCCTTATCCCGTTGACGGGTGCAAAGTTTCAGGAGTTGTTTCATGTACGAGAACAGCTGCGCGCCTTGGCGCAGCTCCTCGTCCACATGCTCAACCGCGCTGTTGAATGCCACATAAGCATTGTATAACCGCTGGATTTGCTCCCCGCTCAGTCCGGGCTCGATCAGGTCAGATCGCAGAATGGTAACAATCACGTCGATCTGCTCAGCCTCAGCCTCCTCGCGGATGGCAATCTTGATGTACTCCTCCGCTTGAATGTACTTCTGCAGCTTGTCTGTAAAGACTGGATCCGCGATCTTGAGAGTCAGTGCATCAATCGAACGCTGGAAGTTCCGGATGCCGTCGTTTAAAGTCATTGAGAAGATTCGCTGCATCAAAGATCGAGTTCCAAAGGGTTGTGCGAGGAAAATATCAAGAACACTTGACATCACCGCCGCCGGATTTGCGATCCTGATGACATTCTTGATAACCGAATAGGGAATGAGTGAGTGAATGCGTTTTGCTTGTGCGAACAGCTCGGGGGAGTTGTCTTCGGCAAGGAAGAGGTGGTAGATGACGGCGGCGATCTCGATTCTAAGCCATTCGGCAAACTTCCGATATTGGATGCTGAGGTCTGGGATAGTATCTTTCTCTTTGATCTCTTTGAAAAGCATAGTAAGTCCGTTGTTTTCGACAATATCGCGACGGAATCTAGAGAAGATCAATCAAAGTCCTGTAGGTTGGAGTCCTGGCATGCTTACTGTTCCATGTATTCGTCAAGCTCGGCAGCTCGTTTCCTGGCGATCTCGTAAAACTGCGCTTGCTCGTCCATGCGCTTCTTATCTACAGCCTTTCTGCGCATAATGTCTTCCACGTCATCATCTGTGGGAGTAATAGGCTCGCCAGTGAGAAACTCGTGCATGGCCTTGGTGTTGGCAAATTGGGGATTGTGCAACAAAGATCGAATGAAAGCACGGAGAGATATCCTCTGATTTTCACGCCAAAGTACGATAGTCTTGAGAATGATGTTAGTACACATGTCGAAGAACGTAGAACCGGGCATGGACAGACCTCCTGCTTATCCCCTGGAGTTGACGGTAAGCTGGGGCTTAATCGATCTGATGAAGCCCGAGGCGACGAGGTGCCCTTGGGTGACGGAAGGCCCCTGGATCGTATAGAGGCTGCAGAGCCATCCCTCCGGTGGCCTTGATAACTATTAGCCAACCAACAACCAAGACTTTCAAGCCGATTACATACCTGTGGGAGACAGCAAACCACTAGATGCATCAGGACCAAGGTTGAGTCCAGCTACTCTAGTTGATGTTGACGAAATTGAAGACGCGTCCGACTCGTTCCCATTACCAAACATAGCCATCAACCCCGTCGTCGTAGTGTCTGACTTGTTTTTCTTAGGCATCTCTGGCAGAACACGCCCCGGCAGCTCGATATGCAACCTCCGGTGCAGCTTGCCGAAGTCGCTGTACCTGCGGCCGACGAAATACTCCAGCTCGCCCCTCTTCTTGACCCGCAGCAGGAATTCGGCATGCTTGTGGTGTCGAATAGTCCGCTTCACGGATGTGATGCGCACACCCGCAACGTTGACATCCCAGCCGTTGATGTAGTTGCCCTCCGGGAGGGTATGCATCACCCCGGTGTCGATGGCGTTGCTGTCCACGATATCGATCTCGGAAAACCGGATGCGCTCCTCGAACCCAGAAGAAGTACCAATGCCCGAGACCATCATCAGCTCTACCATCTTTTTGGCCTTGATGGCCAGCTTTCGGCGCTTCGTCTCTTCGAGGCGGTCTTCGGACGAGGAGATCTGCTTGGTCGCAAACGACTCGAGGAACTGTATGACGCCGGTTAGGACCTATTTTACCGCAGCCAGATGGCAAAGGTGCGCTCAACTTACCACCTGAAGCTTGTCCTGCCAGAACTCCTTCTCCTTCGCTTTATCCAAGAAGGGGAAGTCGCGAATATGGTGGACGAAAATGAACCTGAGGATGGGCAGCTCGGATTCTTCTGGCGAGACTTCTCCATGGTCGGACCTGAAGGGTGCGCCAAACCGCTGGAGGGCGGTTGGAGAGTTGAGCTCGTTGATCTCGTACTTGACCTGCTCGGAGATGAGCTCGCGCTTGAGGTCTGCCGGGGCGACGGATCAGTTCCCAATTCACAAATCAACACAGCTCGTGTAGCAACTCACAGTGTTCCTGCTTGCCCGTCAAGGTCTGACCCGGAGGTGGCACCACGTCACCGCTGGCGGTGCGGACGGGCAGCTTGGCGAGGCCATCGGGAGCAGCATCCCCGCCGTAAGCGGGCTTTCCGGGTGCCTCAGAAGCCATGGGATCACGGATCACGAGAGGCGCGGGAAGCGGTTTGTCGGATGGGAGGTCGAGGATGGCGGGACCGGGAGCTTCCAGAAGCACAGAAGAAGCGGCGATGAGGCGCGCGGGGGAGATTCGTGGCTTGCGACGGCACTCAATGTCTTGGGTTGAAGTGTCGTCGATCTGAATCTAAGGGACGAACCCAAGCCGGACTGGGTTTTGGCGGGGCAGCTCTGTAAGTACGTAGCACTGTCTAACACGGGCTTCGGGAGGCACGTCACCCAAAGTCCCAAAACGTTGGGCCGTTCCAGCCGCTTGGATATTAATTAGCGGAGCTGCTGATGAAATTCCGGCAGTTGAAATGAAGAAAGATTTATCAATGGTGTGTTTTCTGGTTGTTGGATTTCCAGGTTATCAAGTATAAGTCCCTACTGTGTTCGTACTATTTGATGGATCTCGTTGCAACACTTGCGAGGCTTCTGCTGCTGGCGCGCATCAAGCGCCCCCAAGCAGATGACCGGCATGACGTGTGCTGCCAAGGTCCAAGCCACCTTGCCCAGGCGACCGCAGCCCTGTATTTGGGCTGTTCGGGCCTTGAATGGGCCTGGAAGGCTGAAGCCCTCCACTGTCTTCGGCCCCAGTGTGCCGTGAATCAAACGCCAATATTGATCCATGATGCTCCAGGGTCGCTCAACCCGTGATGCCGACTTATATCCACGCGCCGGCACTCCCTCGCATGTAATTACTGCGTACTGTAATTATATCTTTGCTCGCTTCGGGGCAACACACCGTCGTGCCACCGATCGGATCCCGCGGCTGTCTTTTGAGGGACTTTAATCCGAGTCTAATAAAGCTGCTATCACCCGCGAGATGCCGTGGCTCCGGGAGGGGCGTGAGGTGATCGTCATGGATCAACGATGTGGAATTGCCCAGGATGAATGGCAACGATATTTTGGTATGTAGAGAGTCAAGGGTTCCAGACCTTTAGGTGGGTTTACAACTGAAGTCCAGTCTCTGAGATGGGTTTACAAATAGTTCTCCACACATAGAGAGAGAGAAAATCGTCCGACCTGCTGAAGATTGGCTGGAAGGTATCGCGTTCCAACGACTCAAACGTGTCTATGTTTGATCAGCGGTACAGTCATCATATACTGTGGCGGATGGATTTGACTCTATTCGTACACCCAATGTAATTAAGCCTTGCGGAGCCCCGAGCAAGTTTCGCGTCTCACGCCTCTCAATTTCTCAGATGGTTATTTTGCTTGCACCATGTTAAGTTTATGGACTCTTCACAACAAGGTGGTACATGTGATTGGTGATTCTCGCGATTTACCAACGCCATGCTAACCCAGGAAAACTTGAGGATCCTTGTACTACATGAAGATTTCTAGGTCATTCTTATCCAAAATACAAGCCCGAGGTGTGTATTGACCCCCAGCAATTCCAAAACTCCACAGTTGAAGCTTCTCCATATAATGAGCAGCCTCGGTGGGGATGCCGACTGGTTTTGCTAGGCAGGATCACCTTGCCTCCAATTCCAAAGCATAATCAGAGCCGCACTGAAGCCAGCTGAAAGTTATTGGAAACACGAGTGATTGGTCGTCAACTGTTGACTCTCATCTTAGCGAATACGTAACTTCCAGTTGGCGTCTGTCAGACTCTCCACCGCCCAGTCCGCTGCCCAGCCATTCGGATCCAGCAGTGGATATCGACCTTACCAAACCCTACCAAGCGGGTGGAAGAAAACACCGTACACGCTGAGCATATCAGAACTCTTCTACTTAAGGAAATATTAGACTAAAATCCCTAAATAATGTCAAATATAATATCTAAACTAATATATTATCTTTAATAGATAATAATCTTAGGATATAGGGGTTTATCACCGCGAACAAGGTGGCGTTTAATGGCAGCCATTCCCGTGTTCTCTTCCACCCGCTTGCCAACTGACCCATTAACCTGGTGTTCATATTTTCTGCTCACTCGCTTGGCGTTGATTTTGGCGAGAGCTGCGAGTTCCTGGGCGCTTCATCCTTGCACTCACTAGATCTCTGCCGCGTCGGTGTCCCCGGGAAAGGTGGCGGGCTCGGGGCGTTTCACAGCCTCGACGACACGCAGCCAGCGAGAACGAGTGCGAATCAAGCACGCCGCTCCCATATCACAACCTTTGGCGAGTGGCCCACCAGAACTATCCCTTGGCAAATGTACGGTAACAATATTTGTGATTACGTTAGCTAGAGTCTGGGGTATCATGATAGACAGTAACAAGCAAAAACAGAGTCTCCAGCTAATACGCCAATAACCAAAAGTTCCTCCACACGGGTATCAAAGCTCATCGAAGACGTGCAACCTCTCATCACCCTCCACAGATGGATCCCGAACATAGGCCTCGTCGGTAGCCTCAGGGCTCTCCCCCCGCATGCTTACTATCTCAGACTCGTTGTGTATACCAGCTACAGACCCAGCAAGTCGAGAGACCTTGGAAGAGTCGAGCCTCCTGATATCCAGGTTCGGAGGCACATACTTGGCCCCGAAATACATGAGAGTCATCGCTAAGGCAAAAATGGACACAAAGACCCATATGGCCTTGAGTCTCTTGCGCGTCTTCTCCTGCCAGTGTGTATCGGCGCGCTCCCAGCTCTCGATGCGTTCTCGGACGAGGTCGACGCGATTGCTCAGTGACTCGATCTTTGCCCGTCCGACCTGAACCCGTGTCTGCAGCGACTCGATGTTGTTCTCCTGCTCCTTGAACTGTCCGAATTTGGCCAGCTGCACTGTGATGTCGTTTTCGATTTCCCGGGAATCCTTCTCGAAGTCTCCGTGGATCTTACGTGATGTCTCCGCCAGGTCCTTCAAGGCCGCCATTGTATTCTGCAGGGAGGTCGTCTTTTCCAACACTGCGTAGTATGTCTCGTCCAGTCGTCGCGATGTCGAGCTAGAAAAGGTCCCCAAGTCCACGAGCGACTGCTTCAAGCCCCTACGTCGGCATGTCAGCAAAGCTCCGGGCAACGAAAAAACTACATAGCGGCTTACTCGACCCTGGAAGACGCCTTCTCCTGCTCCTCGCGGAGCTTCTCCTCCACGTCGACATTGGGCTCAAATTGCACCAAGACATTCGTGATTCTATTCTCGTCGTCCCTTTGCAGCATGATGCTCGGCCGCCGGCTCTGGTCGGGGCTCATCATGGGCGTGACGCCCTCGGATCGCGGCATGTCTATCGACGTTCTGTAGGGGTATAGGTTCGCCGACGCAGACTGCGGGGCTCGCTCCTCATGATGGCGATCCTTTCGAAGATGAAGCTGGCGGTGGTGATGATGGCGGCTGGGTTTGTCGGGCGGTGCGACCTCGGTGATGGACCGCCTGATCTGATGTCGGCTGCCAGCAGGATTGCTCGCGGCCGAAGGGTTGGAGTCTCGCGGGCCGAAGTTGGACATGGTGTCGTCCTGATTCGTCTCTCCCCTGTCCTAGCACGGCTGCTTCGGCTGCCTCTGACGCAAGGGGGGGCTGACGTGAAGTCGATGTCAGCAGCTTCTCGCGTTGTATCAGGCCAGGCTGGGGTCGCTGGGCGGCATTGCGGGAGGACTGCGGGGCGCCTTAGTTTGACAGCCCGCCCATTAAGGCCCAGCTTTAAGGCCGATTTCACATGCCACCACCATGGCCTCAAGACGACCGCCACCAACGAGTCAACGTCAAGACGGTGAAAACACACGGTGTCCCATGCTTTGTTTGTGCTTCTCAAAGATATTCATTTTTGGGTACTATTTCAATTCGCATTCAGGCGACACGTACTGCCTGACGCCTTGGCCAAGCGCTGTGATTTCCTGTAATCTAGTGTCGCACAAGGACCAGGAACCGCCATTGACTCTGGAATTCGACAATCTCTGGTTCTCCTGTAGTGCGCTAGAAATCTCGTTTCGACGTTGATGATAAAACTCCGTGCCGTTGTCTCAAGCCTCAGTAATCGCCTATCCCTATCCATGGGGACTTCCATGGTGCATGGCGCGTGTCTTCCTCGAGCTTCCTCCTCTCTACCATGCTCATCCACGAGACTGTCTTCCGCCGCATGAGGTATACTAGTAGCGTCATAACTCGTAACATGTTCGAAACTTCCCTCCGTTGTCCGCGAGCCAGATCAAGAGTGCAGAAGCTTGTTGCGCTTCTCCTTGCGCCTCAGGCGCTCCACACGTTTATGGTGCATCTTCTCGGCCAGCTTCTCGAACCTCTCCTTCTCTTCCTTCTTTGCTCGCTTATCCTTGATCGCTTGGACTCGTCGCTAGATGATCAGGATCAGTTGACGGCGCCAATTTACTGAGGTACTACCTTGATTTACCTTGCGATCCTCCTCCTTCTCGTCCTTCATCTCCTTCTCCTTTGCCTTCATCTGCGTCATCAAGACGCGCTCCTTGCATCTTTTCTGGTAGGAGCTCAATCCCGCGGTCGGTCGGAATGCTTTCTTCGGTTCGTGCCATTGCTTGCCTGAGAGACTTGTTAACCTGGTGTTCGTCCCGCCAGGCGCGACAGCGAGATAGTACCATTTTTGCGCATGCCTTGCGGTATCGCGGACTGGGCTACAGCCGTAGGCACTGTGGTCGTTTCGGACGACATTGTGACAATGCAACAGCTGGTCGGTATTGGGGTGGGGTAGTTGAATCGAGAGGCAGTCGTTGCCTCCAGGGACACTTCAAGATCGGCCTCGATGTCCAAAATTTTCTGCCGTCGAAAAAGCTGCGGCGGGGATCCCGCGCAAGGCGGTGTAGCTGGGTGTGGCTGAAGTCTCCCGTGACCCCACGCAAGTTGTGGCTGGAGCAAGGGTCCTCCTGTACCCCACAATTTGGAGTTTAAGGGGGGATAAAGGGGCCCGGCGCGTCGCGTCCCGTTCTCATGATGATCTGCAGCGTGTTCGTACTGTGAACGGAATGGTTGATATATTTGCTGCCGGGCACGCTAGTATTCGGACAATTCTTAGTACGAATACCTACACGATGCTGATTTCGGAGTCTCCCCTTTGCGGCTTGGTGTTTCTTATCATGTCCATTTATAGCTGGCCGCCTGCATATCCTCTCTAAGATGCCTTAGCGCCTCTATGTAGGGGGTATTCGGTAATGAATGCTATTAAACGTCCATACGAAGCCGGCGAATCCAAATCTTCTTGGTACCGACCGTCGAGCTCGCACTTTATTACTGCAAGATCAACACTTTCAGCTTGTCAGACGCCAGCCCGAAAGGCCTCCAATCTTCCACGTTCGGAGTTTTGACCTACGCTAAGTCCTGAAACATGGTAATCCGTGGATGACGTCTGGTGCAGGGCTGGGCCATCAGGCAAGCGTCCATAATAACGCTGCACAAGCCAATTTGATTGCAAAGGGGATCAGCGTCCATCGTAAACAAGGCTAAATAATTCTATTAAGAAAAGAATAAAGATCTAAGCCCTAAGAGCTTATTAGACCTTCCTATTTATATAGGCAAGCAGATATATGTGCTAGTTACATGTAGGAGCCAAGTGGTTGTTGAGCCATACCCGCGTATAATTATGCCCTCGTTCAACGGCAGTGCCCCTGAGCACTAGTCGGACACATTGGGGATATTGGGAGGTTCGACGAAGGTACTACAATATTATTAGATCGTTAATGACGATGTCCCCTTACTCGTGTTCCGGCATCCGAGGGATGCAAATTAGGAATCCCAAATGATGACCTTCAAAAGGGGATGTGGACGCTGGTTGATAGTCTGCTTTGGGAGTATGGCCACGTAGCTTATGTGAATTTCCCTAGGCAACGCTTAGGCGTTTTTCCAAAATCACTTGCATCATCATCTGTAGAAGACGAGATTGCCAGGCATGTTGCAATCTCGAATTGCCTATACTTAGCAGCGCGGGAATCTGTTTGACGAAATGCCCGAGACCGCGAAGGTCAGATTTCAGCCTTTCATCACAGCTCGGTCGACGAGGTGAAATTGCCCATGCTGAACGGTGGAGCTAAGCAAGACAACGAACCGGGAAATGCACGGAGGGAGAACCCCTGAAGTGGCTTGGCAGGTGGAGAGGGTCGGCCCTTGTCAGCTTGACTGCTTGACCTTGCTTCAGGAGCCAACGACCCATCATGAGGCCCATCACGAGGGCGTTTGACGGTTGTGTGTACTACGTACATTGCACTAGGGCAGGCGGTTTGAAGGAATCGTCACGACAACCATCTGGGTCCATCTGGGGTTGTTGAAGTGTATGCGAGCGTGTGAGGCGGTTGGCACGAAGGCCTGCTCTTTGTGGCCCGAGGGACGGGATCCTTCGTTCGGCTGGATCAAGCGACAAACTGCCGTTGCCCAGACAGAGAGAGACAGAAAGAGGCCTCGTGCTGTAGTCGTCAGTGCCTCAATTGCTACTACATAGTAGTAGTAAACGATGAGCTCAGTCTGTGCACATCCGCGGGTGCCGTCGGGGTCGTCAGATCTGGTCGGGCCATGCCATGTGGACGTGTGGACGAACTTGCCCAAGTGCCCGGTCGGCATTCGTCGCCCAGCTGTTCACTGACACGCAGTGTTCGCAAGAGTCCAGTCAAAGGTCCGGAGTGAGACCAGTCGCAGACCAGGATGGGCGCAGTTGGCGGGAGAGGCGCCGTTTTCGTCCCCCGTTTTGCGGGACATCTCTCGAGGGCCCGGCTAAAACGCTTGAAACATTGGAGTTGGGCAAGCCCCCCAGCAGCGAGCGTCCATCTACTTCCCAACGTGGGTGCGTAGCACAGATTGCACGCTCTGCAAGACAGATTCAGAAGTTCCAAGCCTCGATTGCATCCGTCATCTGCAGCATCATCCATCATCCCTCGTTAGTTAGGGGCAACGGGGATGATTCCAGGGGCACGGCGCGGGACCGGGTGTGCCAGGGCAGCCAGCTCGCAGCTCGCAGCCAACATGTACAAGGGGCCCGACAAGGAACATCAACTTCACGAATCACGGGGGAGGGCCAACAGGGGCAGAACCTTAATTCCCGTACAGTAAGCCGAGGGTGATGGGTGATGGGTGATGGGATGATGCATATCCATTTCGTGTCGGCGACTTGCCTGAAGTCGGTGCCGTGCGAAGATGGCCATGTTATGGCTAGGAGATATCCGCAACGGTACGTAATACGACGAGACGAGTAGCGGTGCGCTGCTGAGCCTCGCAGGCTAGCTGACAGGCGTTGCCATCGTGGTCTACCTTGAGCCAGCAGGCCAGCAGCCGGGTACGGTAATCTACAGCAATGGAACCTGGCTTGCCTGTCCGGTGGCTGGCTTGCTCGCTCGCTCGCTGTTTGGACGGAGACGACGTGGGACGAAGACGAAGACGAAGACGCGGCCAGCTGACCCCGGGCAGATCTGGTGGATCGGAGTCGAGTCGAGAAACGGTAAGCGGAAAGAGGAAAAAGCAAAATCAATTGAGCGCTACGATATGCTTCAGAATGGATGATGCGCTGCTCATGCATGCTCTGCTCGGCGCTGCTGATAATCATAGCAGAGACATGGAGTTGGCGATGCTCAGCCGACTCGTCGTTGGCTCTCTGTCCATGGATCAATATCGAGTCTGTGGCGCAACATGGTCTGCAATGAATCCATGGTGCAAGCCAAGTTTCCGCTGGTGTCGGCGCCAAGAGCCTCGCGAACGCCGACCAACAGCTTGGATCCAGGGCGCATGGTGCGGCATATGACGGACGATGGGTAAGAATCGGGAACGATAGTCGAGGGTAGTGAGTAATAGTGCGATGGCTGCTGCAGGTCTCGAGTTGTTGCTATCTTGCACGGCAGACCCAGGTACATCGAATTCAGTACTCGTAGCTTCTGTACTCTGTACGGACTACAACTGCTTATCTCTACCCAGCACTCAGAGGTATTGAAAAGAAGTATGTCGTGTTGTAGTGGTGATTGTGGTGGTTGTCAATGGCTGCACTGTTGTTGTTACTGTTGTTCAACGAAACACCAGACATCGGGTTGTAGCGCCGTGCGAAGCACGACATGCACCATATCCAGGATCCCAGGATCCATAGATCGCCTCCATTTGACCCAGTGCATTCTTCTCCTGCTCCTCCGCTTGTTCGCCTCCCCTGCCGAGAAGCCAGTCCCACTCTCGCGGTCATTCTGTGACGATCGTGGCTATCAGCATCACACGCTACACCTTTTCAGCCCGCATTCTGCATATACTGTACGAATGAATAAGGTACGACGCGATCGTGAACATTGGAGGTGACTCCTACCGGGTCCCTTCTGATTGCGCCCCGGCGGCGTTGCATGTCTTGGGCTCGTTCGTCCGCTGCGGCGCTGCGCTGCTGTTCCTGTTCGTACATACATTGACAGCCCAGTACATGTTGTCGAGCTGCTGGTACATGAGTAATGAGGTACTGTAGACGGCAACGGCCATGAAGCCCAGGTCAGGGCGGGTAGCCAGGTACCAGGGTCATCCATGTATGTGTGGCGCGGCCAAGCTGGAGATGGAGGAAGATGGATCCATGAATGGAGATGGTTGCAGCAAGCGAATCACAGTCTGGAACGCTGTCGGGCGGGCAGCGGGCTCCGGCCACAGTGGGTTCCAGGCTCAGTCCAGTGCTTCAGATGGCCGACGGTAATGAGCGCCAGGGACCCACATAGTGTGAAGATTGATACACATCCCCACGGTGTTGCAATCGATACGGCCATCAATACCGCATCCGTACCTACTTCGTACAGTGTGTGAGACTTTGCGGAGCAGAGCATCCACCTCTCTGCTGGGAACTGCCCGGACTCCACCGCATGTGCATGTACTCACTCCGCCTTCGTACAGTTCATGTTCCATTCACTCTTGTTCCATTACTGCACTGCTCGGGCAGCCCAGCGCCCGCCCAGGCCGCGTGCGGCGTCCAAGGCGTCGTGCCCCTGTTGGCTTCAATGGGCGGGCTGCCACCTAGGCCCCGAAGCCCCCCCGGATCCTCTCGATGAATCCATGTTCATCCATCCATTTGATGCAGTCCATCATCCATGGGTCCGCGGGCCCAAGGGCGCTGTCCCGTTTGGGTTAGCAGCCACTTCGCACTTCCAGCGCAGGCAGCCTCTGTGGCCCCCTCTGTGGCCCCTCTGTGGCCCTGGGCTCCAGCTGCCTCTGCCGCTCAATCGATCACAGTGCCCTGGCCCACAGGCGTTTTAGTGGCTGAACCCCCCCAAACCCCCGGTTGGCCTCCGTTTTGCCTTTTCCCTCCATCTTCCATCTCGAATCCGCGTCTCCCCCTCTAACCTCCCGTCTCTCTTTACTCTTCAACCGCCATCGCCGCCGCGCGACCTCCAAAATCTCTCCATCTCTGGTGCGATTCCAGCCGCACTCTTCTCCACGAGTTGCGCTGGTCTTGACCGTCCGCTCCTTTATCAGTTTAAACTTAGATTTTGTTGTTTCGCCAGCGACTCCTCCTTCCTCCGTCCGTCCAGTCCCAAGCATTGCCATCCACCTGGTGCGTCTTCAGTCTTGAGTCTTCACTCTTCAGTCTTCACCCCCAGCTTCGAGTTCGTCGTGCATCCGCCATCAACTCAACCGCCTTCGTCAAACACCGTCCTGTGTTCTCCGCCCTTCGTTCCATTCGCTCCTGCACCGATTCATCTCATTTGTTGTCGACAGAACAGCCGACTGATCCAACTCTCTCCGACTTAGACTTTGTCAGAACGCAAATCCAAACCTCCATCACGAAATCTATCGCCGCCTCTTCGGTGACCATAAAAGGCGAGCCAGCGACCGATATCATTGTCCCCGATCTCCCAATTCGCTCCCCCTATGATCGACCTACTTCTCTAGTTGCCCATCGATTCTGTCGCCCGGCGCGGCTAGGGAAAAGATGGCAACCGCGTTTGGACCTGAGCGGGCTTTTGGCCTCTCCGCACCTCCAACCTTCGATAATCCATCCGACCACCTGGGCGCTTCGATGGACGCCCTCGACGATTCATCTCTCGGGCCACAGTCGTTTTCTCGTGCCGATCTTCCCCCTCCCAACCCTCACTTCGTCTTTCCCGCCAGACAAGCGACGCCTTCCTCGGCACCCTCATCCTTTTCTCGAGCAACGGCCAGACGGCCAATGTCGGCTATCGAGTCGCCAACCACTTCGTTTGGCCTATCAGCTGAGACAGTTGATACAGCGTCCAGGTCTGCTCTGCCGACTTTCAGTTTCAACCCGGGGGCCTCGCTCCCTCCAGATCCGCACTCGCCCTTTCTGCTAAACCCTTCTCTTTCGCCTTATACACCGCGAAATCTCCCGTCGCCGAACCGACCCGCAGGTCAAGGCCAGGGCCATCGAAGAGGCGGTAGCGAGTTTGTGGGTGGGCGGCTCCGCGACGGGAATTCAATTGCCGTCATGAGCACGAGTCCGACCAAATCCGAGAGTGGTTTTGCGTCGACGTCGTTTCAGCCCCCGCCACGAAGGAGCCACCGACGAGGAATATCTGGCGCCATCTCTACGAACGACTTGCCCATCCTTCACCCGCCAGTCTTCAACAGCTTCCTAGGCAAAGGAAATAGTGCACCAACCAGCCCTACCGGCTTTGAGCCGAGAAAAGAAACCGGGATTCTTATACCTCCCGAACCATTGGCAGCAGCTGAGGCTGAGATCGTACCCGTGCCTGATCCTGAGGAGAGTGTTACCCCAAATACCGTCGATGCTGTCCCCGCGAAGAGCAGTCCAAAGCAACAAAAGTCTGGGGCGAGAGCACGCGTTGGTTTCTCTGACACTTTAGAGTTCATACCGAGACCGCTGTCTTTGGTATCAAGTGAAACGTCCAGCACAGCAACTGCCCGCCCGGGGCACTCCCTTTCAGGCAGCATTTCTTCTATCGTGTCAGCTGCGTCACCCAGCGGCCGAGACAGCCCTATTCCCCTCTCCAGGAGCCCGACTCTGGAATTGACAGACTCCAGGCCAAGCACAGCGGGTGCTATCCTAGAGCGCACCCAACACTTGGCAGCCACCCATGCTTCCCCGAGACGACGAAACTCGATACCCACGCTTCTCCACCTTGCTGAGGCAGCCAACGTTGAGGAGCCCGAGCCGAGCCCTACGAAGTCGTTCAAGCGATGGTCCTTCTTCGCTCGGGATCCGTCCACTACCTCATCGTCGCCGATCAAGGCTCGCCCTCACAGCCCAAGCTCTTCGGATTCGACCCCAAAAGCGGTTTCGGCCGCCTCCTCGTCTGAGCGTGTTTCTGAGCCAGTTGTTGAGCTGCCTACCACTGTCACGATAAAGCAAAAGAAGAGTAAGAAGAAGAGCAAGAAGAAGAAGAAGGTCAAGGGATGGGCTGGTGCGATACTACCCCGGAAGCCCAAGGCTCATAACACACGTTCCAAGTCTGATGCTTCCCGCCCTCCGACATCACAGGCTTATGATCTCCGATCAGATGTCAACGATGATGAGTGTGATACAGCCCCAATGACGTTTGACTCCGCGATGCCGACGGTCACAGTCACTCAGTCACCAGATCTAACAGACGAGAAAGAGCGTGGGAAGCGCTCAGAAGACTCGACCTATCCCATGATCGATCTAGATGCTGCACTGGGCCCATTCAACACTCCGCTGCCGCTCAATCCCGAATGGGAGGCAGCACAGCGGGCTGCCGGCAACACCGGAAGCAAGCGACGACTTCACAGTGCTCAAGGCATGAAGGGCTTCACCGGCCCTGGTATGCACTACCATCGACGAGCTGAATCCGCCCCAGCTCTGCCACCCTTCGACCCAGGCCGAGCCGCGATTCAACGCTTTGGGAGCAACTCTACCATGGCCGATGTGTTTGAGGAAGACGAGGAAGATGATGGAAACTCGGGGTCAGACTCGTCGGATCAATCATCCGAACGAGACAGTGAGAGTGATGCGGAGGTCACGCCTCCCGCCGTTGCACCGAGGGATCCACTACTGGACGTTCAGGACAAGGCTTCGACTCACAGCTCCGGACAGAGTGTCAGGAGAACCAGTTCTAGTTTGAGCGACAAGGACCAATCCGCCACCGGCTCTGTCCGAGCTGAGAGGTCCAAATCTTCCTTGCATGACAGTGTCATACTCGAGGAGCCCCCGAGTATCATTTTCCGAACCTCGAATGTGTTCTCTGACAGGACGGACTCTTCCGACTCAGCGAATCCATCTCCTAGGAGGTTCTCGAACAACAATAAGGAACTTGGCCCCGTCGATATCAGCCCACTCTATCTACCTAATCCTGCCAACATGCCCGTCAGTCCGTACGCAGTCAGCCACTCGTCGTCATTCCCGTCACCACGATCACCCATCTCACTGGACGCTCAACGCATTTCGACAGCGCCATCGTCGGTCACAGACGAGAACACTTTCCACTCACTTTTGATGGGAGAGCCTGGCCCCGAGGTCCGGATCTCGGTCGATTACGATATCCCGTCGTTGACATCAAGCAACTCGACCATGACGCGAGACAGTATGTTCCTGCCGAATCCGCGCATGTCTCAACCAACAATGCGCGAACCGCGTCCTCTTTCGGTTTCCTCTGCCGCATTCGGGCGCCGCCGGTCCAGTCTCGCTAGTCTCAGTCGACTCATAAGCAGCTCTCATGGGGAGCGCAGCAAGCTCTCCATGGAGGTGACGCTGGACAACGAGTCTACTACAAAGAAGGCGAAGAGCAGCAAGGCCAAGCGATTAAGCCGAATGATGCAGTTTTGGAAACCCAACAAGGACGGAACACCGCAATGAGATGGTTTGAAGTCTTGTCGAGAGATCGTTCCATAATTGGCTTCGACAACACACCAGGCAATTAGGTCATCCCTCGGATGCCATGTCTTTACGAATGTATATGGATATTATGTACAGCACATTTTCACATTTCCCCTCACGTCTCAGCACGAAAGATCTATGTGCAATAGCTTTTATCAATAAAGTTATGGACGGGTCTGGGCGCGAGCAAGATGCGCGTCGAACGGGAAGTTTGAGACACGCAGGCTTGCTCAGTCTCTCAAGCGAGGCATCTAGGATTCAGTTAAGGTTGGGGGGCTCGGCGTTTGATGAAGCATGATCAACATAGGTACTTTGCATGAACGCACTATGTCCCCCTTGGCCACCGGGGCCACGGGGAAGGCGGGTTTTTGACGGCCAGCATGGACATTGGGCTGTTTGTTTCTCTGGACATAATACAGCAGGGAAGGAGATTGGATGGCAGGCCTATGTCGCCGGCTGTTGGGAGGGACAGGCTGCAGCAGATTACTCAAGGAATAAGGGTGCTGTGGTAGATGCATCAGACTAGTAATGAACGTAGTGCTAAACATTTGGTCCTAACTTCATTCCGTGACATTCATCTCTTGTCTTACTTGTCTTTCTTTAGATACATGAATAACTCTCTTTGTAGTCTAGGTCATATCTCGTCAATTTCTCAGTATCCTGATTAGCTTGGCTTGCTGCCAAGCTCTTCGTCGAAGCTATGGAGTATGTATGTATGTCTCATGATGTGAAAATAATAAAGCCCAACAGAACCCAAATCAAAACGCCCACGTTGCCAGGAACTGGTATGCTGTTTCCAGCTGGTACCCGAACTCGTCCCGTGTCCTTTCCTACATGAACTTCTTGGCCATATCCATCAACCCTCCACCGCCCATGAAGCCACCACCACCACCACCACCTCCGCCCATCATGCCTCCGCCCCAGCCCTCATCTCTGCCGTAATCCATCTCCCGCGTCCTCTTCACCTTGACGGAGCCGCCGTCACCGCCAAAGCCGCTAGCCATGCGGACAGCCTCGCCGACCATGCCGATGGAGTCGCCCGAGGCGGCTTTGGAGGCCATGCCCAGCATGCGCACCAGGCCCTTGGGCATGCGCAAGCCGAAGCGGGCCAGCAGCGCCGTCAGCGCGCCCCCCGTCACGAGCGGCATGATGACCAGGAAGAAGACCTTCCACGGATGGCGCTTCGCCCAGTGCACCAGGTCGCGGAGGAGGCGCTTCAGCTGCTTGTATGTCCGCTGCACGAAGCCTTGGCGCGGGGACCGTTTGTAGTAGGACGAGCGGTCTGGTGGGCACGGGTTAGCCGTCGGGATTTGTGTTGCGAAGTGGGAAAGACTTACTGCCTCCAAAGAAGCTCGACCGACTCCCGTTGCCACCGAGCCCGAAGAAACTCGACTTGGACGAGTTGTGCTTCTCATACTTGTCGCCGCCGAAGAAGGATCCGCGCGAGGCGTTGTGCTTGTCGTACTTGTCGCCGCCGAAGAAGGATCCGCGCGAGACATTGTGCTTGTCGTGACGATCGCGGTCGCGGTCGCGGTCGCCGCCGCCGAAGAGAGAGCCGGCAATGGAGCGACCGCTGCTCTTGCGGTTGCGGGAGCTGGAGCGCGAGCGGGATCGCGAGCGGTGCTTCTTGTGGTGGGAGCGCGAGGATTGACGGCGCGAGTTGGAGGGCCGCGAGATGCCGCCCGAGTGGACGGAGACGCCGTCTTTGTTCCAAGGGTCGAAGAAGCCCATGGTGGTTGTGGTTTGGGGAATTGAAGCTCGAGGCTGCGGTCGGTCGCTGGTCGAGACCCAGGGCAGCTTGGAGCAAGCTCCAATTGAGCGACGGTGTTGAGTGGACAGACGCCTACTATCAATGGAGGTGAGTGATATTCGCAGCGATTTGGCAAATTTCTAAGTGGCGAGGAAATCAACCGAATTGTCTGCTTGCTAAAAGTTGAAATGCAATGCACAATGCAAGACAGACGGTTGGCGATGCTGCGGCTCGGACTGGTCTTTGGCGGGCGGGTGGAGGTTTTGCCTCCAGCTCTGACCGTAATTCGAGTGGCTGGCGGGAGTGGGCTGTGAGAGCATTGAAGCTTCCATTAAGGATTGGGGTGAGAGGGGGGGCCGCTAGAGGTTGAACCCGTGGGCTTCAGTGCTAGTGGTCGTACCCGATAGTGGAGGTGGAGCCCCCAACTGGAGACCCCAGCGCCCCCTGCAGCAGCGGGCGTTGAGACTGTGGGAAGGTGGCGGGGCTGGGAGCCTGGCGCGGCTGAGATTCAAGGGTCCATCCAGTCCGGCCAATGGCCCAGGGATCATATTATCCTCTCCAGGGTAAACTTCAAGTCGTAACTTACCGTACCATACATGTACCCAGTATTCGTACATGTAGACGAGAAGCAGGTGAGTTTCTGGATAAAGTAAGTATATTCGCTTTTCTGGCAAAGAAACCCTTCGCCTTTGTCATACGTTATACCTACTTGATTGCCATACTATCCATGGATCCATAACATCAGATACTTTTTTTTTCGTAGCCTAGACTAGCTTTATAATTCAATTGCACCTAATCAACTCTATCAGTTTCCGATTGAGCCATTTCCATTATGTTTCCCAGAAGGTATGACACAGGAGACATATCAAGGGCATGAAACGATTGCTGCCATGTACCAGAGATACAGTCTTCATCAGGATACTAGTCAAAGAGTCTTGAACTCTAGTCCGTAGACGATGGAAACTGGTCAGTACGTAGAACAGTTGTTATCAAGAAGCACCCGTCTATCGCGCTCGATATTAACGCTCAGTTTCTCCCTGGGACTATTTCTCTCGCCTGGGCCATAACAGGTTTGTCCGTGGGTCTCTGGCCGTTGACACATGTTGGGCGTGAAGCAAAAATAGATGTGAGTCAGAGCTCACCATCACCCAGAGCTGAGAACCGCTCGCAGGTGAAGATCCTTAGCAATTACACGTTTCGATCGTGTGACCTCCGGGTTATGAGCCCGGCGCGCTTCCACTGCGCCAAATTGCTTTCCTGGATGAGTTTTTGGCAAAGGTATGAGTGTTATGAATGCATGCGTTGTGCCCTAGCCCTTGGCGGAGTCTCTCGAGTCTTGCCTGGCGGGGCGTGAGATGGTGGATATGAGGGACAACAACTTAATTTCGAGGCAAGATTGCTGGGTCAGAGCCCGTCAGAGATGACTAGATAAGAAACAATTGCCATAGGGAGAGTCGGTGTTGCGCCTTTAACATGTATAGGCAGTTGAGATAGCTGTCGTGAACACCGTTCTTCGCCGTTGAGATCAGCTCCAGAGTACTTCGTAGAATCTAGTGAAGTCAGTCATTCAAGGACGTGCACTTACAACTTGACTGCCTTTGATCGTGTATCGTCGCACCGCATTCGACATGAAACGGTGCTACACAGGCAGATACCTTATGCTTGATGCCTGATCTCATAAGAGTCTGATCCAATTGCATCCTTCAACCCTGAAACGGCCGGTGGCGGCTGTTCAATGCTACCCACGAGGAGTGGCCGCAAGCGAGGGGAAAGGACGCAGTACGCTGAATATCGTTCCGTTGGTTACACCACTCTCGCATGTGTTTAATTATTACGAATACGATACGGACTTTGTAGGTGTGGTCAAGTCTATGATAGCAAATGTGTCTTGTAGGTTCCCGTCTAAATACTGGAAGTACCATAGTAAGTATCCGCTACTAACTCAACAGTGATGAAGATGCTGGTCACGTTAGAAACGTACATACCTATCATTTCAAGTCCAAACTTGGGGTCATCAGGATTGTAAATAATTCGCAACTACAAATGACAACACGGAGGAGTATCTACCTTGGGCAAGTTGGGCAGGATGTAAATTGTGAATACTTGTCACAAGAGGGCAAAACTGCCAATGTCCTTAGTGCGATCATGGCAGCCCGACACGCCGACCTGAACCTTTACATGGATTATATCCAATGCCCTAGTAGCTACCTTGATCTGTTGTGAGCTTAACTATGCGAAGTAACACCGGAAAGAATAGCAAAAGTTATAGGATACAGTGTTATATTCCATGGCAGAAGAAAAAAAACACATGCCTGCTTGAAATGGAACAAGAGGCAAAAACAAATGTTGCATAGCAATTGCACGTTTCGATCGTGCGACCTCCGGGTTATGAGCCCGGCGCGCTTCCACTGCGCCAAATTGCTTTCACTGCTGATGAAAGTAGCCTAAGTCTTTCCCCTTATAAACTACCGCAAAGAATACAATCTTCGATTGCTCTTCCAAATGCTATTGCATCGCACTCGGTTCATTTACATCTGGTCTTCCATTGACTGCTGTTTCTCAGCCAGGTTTCAAAAGTTTGCAGACCAGGTTCCTGTTGGCGCAACGCTTCGATATCCGCCTCATACCCAATAGTGCTGAACCACTCGAAACTCTTGCGCGCCTCTTCCACCCACCACATGACCGGACGGACAAGCAGCGAGTACGTGGTAGGCAAATCTTGGCCAACGGTGCGTTTGAAGGTCTCCCGAAGCTCCCCATAGCAGAGATTGTCTCCGGCCAAACCAACGGCTCGGCCTGCCCACTTCTCCGGGTTCGACAAGGCTTTGGCGGCAAATACCCCAATGTCGTGCGTACTGACCAGCTGCATCTTGCGATCTGGCGGCATGCCTGCCTCCCAAAGCGTGGCCATCAGCTTGCCGAAGAAGTCGGGGCGGTAGTTGTCCATGAACCCCGTCGGACGCAGTATGGTCCACCGCTTGCCAGCTTCATCGCACGAGCGGCGGAGCAGGTGCTCGATACGGTGCTTGGTGGCGAAGTGAGGAACCTCCGTCGGGCGATCCCAGCTTACTTGGTCGCCGCCACGGTCGACGCTGCTGAAGACGATGTGGTCGACTTGACTGCTCGGTGCGACTGCTGCTTCGATGAGCGGCGTTGCTTGGGCCTCCTCATCCGAGGGGACGGTCACCAGGAAAACTGATGATATACTGGGGTGGGTTTGGAAGAGGAGCTCTGCGTTGTGCGTGTCTCCCTCGACGAGGACGATGTCTGGGTACTGTGTCTGGAGAGATTGTGATTTTGGCGATGAGGTCGAGCGTGTAAGAGCGAAGATGCGCAGGGGTGGGGTATGTGGTGCTGAAGCATATAGAGCGGCGATGGTGGCCTTGCCCTGCTGGCCTGTTGCGCCGACGATGAGTATATCGCGGGTAGTCATGGCTGGCGGAATAAATTGGTTATGGTTTTGGTTTTGGAAGTGTTAGGTCATCGAGTACCGTATCGTAGTCTATGCGATTTGTGTTTATATGTTCCCCAGCGGAGACATATTGGTTGACCGGAGACATTCTACCACTACTAGTGGTATGCCGTCCAAGGCTAGAACGTAACTTACAGGATCGGCGTATGTCCATGTTAAGAATGGAAGGCAGAAGAGCTACTATACATGTATTTCGCAGTTGGCAAGTAATGCTAAGTATCCAGAACTTCCACGAATGCCTGGTCTTTCACGTGTGAATTCGATAAACGACGATTTTATGATTATATGCATGGACGTCCAGTTTATATTGAATTCTCGGCCATCCTTCTGTCTAATTCATGTCAGTAAGAAGTACTTCGTAGATAGAGTGTTATAGAAAAGCCCCACACACACGAAGATTCCAGTGGCATTCGCCCCCTTGCCACCCCGGCCACCAATAACACGCCAAGTGGATGGATGCAAGGGGCGCTCAAGTAAAAAGAGGCCACGATTTTTGCGATTGACCTCTGGACGCTCCAAATACAGCGCCCTCAGCTCTCCCTGCGTCGCGGATTGAGTTTTGCCCTGGCAAAGACTGTGTCTTCGCTCTTCTCCGCCTCAAGGATCACTATTTAGGTAGTACATAGTGGTAGCAATTATCGATTGCGGTGGCTGAAGCTTTGCTGCTGGTTTCGCCTTGTTAGTCACTGAGCCATATCCAGCCAGGTGGCCTCTCCTCGGCAGACACATTCCATCTCCGCCTTGTCGAATTTCGAAACCTTGCTGCTTCCTTCATCTTTTTTTGCGACATCTGCAACTTGCAACCATTGTCGGCACGGCTCGACATAGGATGCTAGCATGAAGATTTCTTACCTTTCTGTTGGTCTTCTGGCCCTGCTGAGTCCCTTGACTTCGGCATGGAGCAAAGAAGGTACGTCGAGAGCGTTGCCCTGGTCGCACTCGCACTCGCACTGCATTTATCGCCGTCCCCCCCATGCTGACCGTGCTGTGCTGTCTAGATCGTGAAATTTTCCGTATTCGAGACGAGATCTCCGCGCACGAGACGGACCCGTCGGCGACCTTTTACGACATCCTCGGTATCACTCCCTCTGCCTCGCAAGACGACATCACCAAGGCGTACCGCCAGAAGACGCGTCTTCTGCACCCCGACAAGGTCAAGCAGCAGATCAGGGTTGCGCACTCGGCCAAGAAGAATAAGAACTCGGGTGTCAATGTGAAGCCGCCTACCACGGCCGAGATCAAGGCCGCTGTTCAGAAGGCCGGTGATGCTCAAGCGCGCCTGTCCCTCATCGCCAACATTCTTCGCGGACCCGGCCGAGAACGATATGACCACTTCATCTCGAACGGCTTCCCGCTGTGGAAGGGGACCGACTACTATTACAACAGGTACCGACCTGGCCTGGCTACTGTCATCATCGGGCTGTTCCTCGTGGGCGGCGGAGGCATCCACTACCTGATCCTGTACATGAGCTGGAGGAGACAGCAGGAGTTCGTGCAGCGCTACATCAAGTTCGCGCGCGACACTGCCTGGGGAGGAGGCCTTGGAATCCCAGGTGTTGAGGTCGTGCCCGCGCCAGTGCCCGCGCCTGCGCCTGCGCCGCAGGAGGAAGAAGATGGCCCCCCTCAGCCGGTAAACAGGAGGCAGAGGAGGATGCAAGAGAAGGAAACCAAGAAAGAGCAGGGTAAAAGTGTGCCCAAAAAGACCGCGCGCAGGGCCCCGCCTGCTACTATCTCTAAAACTGCTTCGGTCGCAGAGGACAGGCCTGCTGGCGCACGCAAGAGGGTCGTAGCGGAGAACGGAAAGATTCTTGTCGTCGACTCGGTTGGAGACGTGTATTTGGAGGAGGAAGATGACGAAGGAAACGTCAACGAGTTTCTCCTCGATGTAAGTCTCAACATGCTCGATACCTCATACCGCATATCTCTTTGCTTGGAAGAGCACAAAAGCTAACGTGGAAATGCGACAGCCCAACGAGCTCGCTCAGCCGACCATCAAGGACACGGCTGTCATCCGCGCCCCCATCTGGCTCTTCAGCGTCACTGCTGGACGTCTCCTGCCCAAGAAAGCGCCCGAGGAGGAGTATGAGATACTCTCGGAGGACGACGACTCAGACGACGCGCCTCAGCGCACGCCGAGCACCGACTCGGCCGGCGAGGATTTTGAGATGCTGGACAAGAGCACGGATTCGCTGAAGCCCAAGGCGTCTGGCGCTCAGCAGGGTGGCAAGGCGAACAAGAGGAAGGGGAGAAAAAGGTAAATCAGGATGAAGCCGCGTGTGTGTATGTGGTTGTGAGACACGCCTCCGGAGGGTCTGAGGATGGGGGTACGGGGGACCGGCGGGATGTTGCGCGTCGCCATCTAAAATAGATTCAACTTTTGGCTTAGACGGGGAATCGAGCAATATGCCCGCTCGACCCGGGCTACTAATTAGCAGTCTTTATGGATGTTGGCGTTGGCAGTTAGCAGCTAGCAGGAGCCGTCTTCGCATTCGTACCCAGATGGCAGATTCCGTTACAAGACGCCTCCATATGGATCACGTTCCATACGAGGCGCGTCGTCACTCGTGCCATTATGAGTTTCATCAGTGACAGTGATAGCCCAAACTGCTGCTGCTGCTCCCTCCGATTAAAGGGGTCTGTCGTGGGTCGTGCTGAGAAGCCTGCTGATGAGCGCCCCATGGTGGGGAATTAATTACGGCCAGTAGCCTCATCAACCCACCCACCTTGACGCCCGGGAATTCAAGCTTCCAAGCTTACACCTTAGTCTATTCGTTGACTACTGAAATGTTCTAGCTCGCAAGCCTCCAGATCTCCCGGCCTCGTCGCTCTTTCAATCGTTGCTCGGCCGTCGTTTTTAATCAAGTCATCTCATCTTCAAACATACACGCTCTTTCCATCGCATCTACTACTACGCTCATTTTCCTCGTGCTCAACACCGCCGCATCCGCGACTTATTTTTCAACTTCATACCGCTCGAGCCTGACCCCCGTAACCTCGTCGCGCATCGATGATCCGCGCCACACTCCGCCATGCTCAAATATAGAGGGCTGATGATTCCCTTCATCATCAGCAGCGACAACAAGGACGCCCACGCTAACTACTCCGACGATGCCGACGACGCCGACTACAGCCTCGACGATGCTACGCGCCTGCTCACCATCGACGAAATCCCGCCGTGGTACGCCGAGAACCCCTTCATCCTCTCCGGCTACCGCCCCGTCTTCGAGGACGCCATCCCGTGCTTCGAGAGCTGGCTCTACCTGCACAACCAGACGCTTAACATCCTCACGCACCTGATACCCGGCCTTTGCGCCGTGCTCGTCAACATCGCCTTCTTCTACTTCTTCGTCCACTGGTATCCCGACGCCACCTTTGGCGACCGCGCCGTCTTGCACGTCTACCTGACGGCCTGCGCCGTGTGCTTCGGCGTCTCGGCCACCTACCACACCCTGCTGTGCCACTCGCACGAGGCCGCCGACCGCTGGGTGCGCCTGGACTACGCGGGCATCTCGGTCTTGATTCTGGGGTCCTTTGTGCCGGGGTTGTACAATGGTTTCTACTGCGAGCCCATGCTGTTCAAGGGCTACTTGGCCATGGTGCGTGCTCTCCTTATTCTGCTTGTATATGCCTGGGCGCTGACGGTTGCGGTTACTACTAGATCATCTCCATGGGCCTTCTCAACATCTACCAGTCCATGAAAGACCACTATGGAGCCAAGAATTTCGTCCATCAGCGCTTGTTGCCGTTCCTGGGGCTGGGATTCTCCGCCTTCATCCCCATTATCCATGCAGCCATCATCTTCCCCTACGAGCAGCTGCAGCGACAAGCCGGGCTGAACTACTACTACGTCGAGGGCTTGTGCATGCTCATCGGCGTAGTGTTCCTTGCTGTAAGTCAACCGCATGCCATAAGTTCCCTCGTTTCACGACTGACCATCCGCTAGACTAAATTCCCCGAGCGAGCTCTGCCGGGGTTCTTCGACTGCTGGGGCTCCTCGCACCAAATCTTTCATTGCTTCGTTGTTTTGGGCGCCATGTGCCATTTTGCCGGTATTCTGTCGGCGTTCGACTGGAACTATAATAATCCAAGGTGTCTGGTAGGGTGAACAACAACATAATAATGATTCGAGGTGTCCGGTAGGGTGAACAAAGGGTAAGGGTTCGGGAACATGAGCTGGATCTCTGTGGTTGTAATAATGGTGTTGCATTCGTACACTCTTTGTACTTGTACTGTTCTTTTGTCCTCTAGATTATTACTACCTTAGGCAGGCTGAACATCCGGCCACTTAATAACATTATTCAACTTCTAGGTTCCGTGGGAATACATATACTACACCTGGTATCGCTACCTCATCCGTTCGTTCCAGCCACTAAACAACAGAGACAATTCGCCTTGTCTCTTCCCCTCTAACCACAACATCAAGCAGTCCAGGAACTCCCGCGCGCCCCGATCCACCGTCAGGATGTGTCTTCAGGTGACCTACACCAGCCGCTGCAAGGTCTCCGATTGTCTCCAGAAGCTGGATAGCGTTGGTAAGCTTCGCATATGCGAAAGGGCACTGACGAACGGGGAGATCGGCCAGTGCACCCAGGGCCTGAAAGAAATGAATCTGCCGGGGGAAGTGAGTTTGCTGTGTCGCGAGTGTCTGTTTTCGCACAACGGAACCAACCCGTGGAACGCGGCGCAGACTATTGTGATGAGGAAGGGCTGAGGTATGGTGTGGATCCTGAATGGGGACTGGGCGTTTGGCTTCCTCTTCTTATTGCTTAGAGTGTGCAGAGAGGTATTAGATATAGAACACATACCAACTTGTTCATAAGCCACGAACAGCTACATGCTTTATCTTGCTTCTCTGAATGTGCTTCTGACAGTCTGTTTCTGGCATTGAATCATTTATACACATACCTCCCGTGATATATTTGCAAGTGCGGCGCCGGAGTTGGTGTCGTTGTCTACTCCCGACTCTGTGGTCCCTGGTACTTTACCTGAGGCTTGTTGACCATCTGCGCTTCCACACCAGCGGGCGCCTCGCAGTTTGCAGGAGGTTGCGAAGGCATGCCGGGGTTCAGGATAATATCGATCTAGACATCCTGAGCGTAGAAGACCTCCCGCTCGTCATGGCGATATATGTGTGTTTCGTAGCAAGCAATAACGAACAAGATAATATGGACGAGGCTAGCGACGGTGTCTCAATAGGGCTATACAGAGTTTGGTAGCATGAGCTGAGATACTTTACAGCATTGGCGATATCCATATGGCCCTGGTTGACCTTGTTAGGCTCTTGATCTGTATGCCTTGTCTTGACGGGGCTTTTGAACGTCGGCTTGGCAGAGACTCTACATTTGCCTTTGGCATAGCTTTGTTGAGGAGGTTATGACGTGATGGAACTATGTAATCCAAGTTGGTTGCATATATGTTAAGTTTTGCTCGTGTGGCTTGCTCTTATGCCTAGGGACGCCTATAATTTAAGCTTATTTATTCAAGGTTTCACAAACGCCCCGCGGAACTGTCAGAATTCCCATTAAGTGTCCTATCAATGATTGATAAACTAATATTCACCATTTGTCCGTCTTTGGATGCGACTGTAAGCCATGAAGGTGAAGAAGTGCGATATATATTGGATATCTCGAGGGACTCTATGAACGGGAACCGGGGTTTGGAAAGAGAGGAGCAAATAACCCGCAATGACCCTTTATATTTGAGTGAATAACATGTTTCTATTCCATATTGCCTGCATTCAGCTTTTCTATCAACCAGTCATCGGGTGCCCATTCATTTTTGTTATGCCGAAGAGTCGGCTTCAGACATCCCATCACCGGTACTGTTCCACCGAGTAGAAGTTGCAAACAAATGAGACGAGCCCAATCTTCGGGGCTTACCAACACGAGCTTGATTAGAGGGAGATGCATGTTCCAATGATACCGGTGACCTGGAGCTGGCTCCTGGAACAACATATGCGTGTAGGTCAAAGTGGCACTTCTCGTTCCTAATTCCCGGGCTCAACTTGGCTATAGCCGCTCTGATATACGACATCATCTTCTGAGCGGAACTCGGCACCATCATTTGAACGGACCTTTAAATCCGGAGGGAACGCTAGCAATTTATCATGATTTCACGATATAACCGACTGTAGCGTTGCTGATCTTGTTGGCGCCGAAAACTCCTCCTTTGGTCCTTTGGTCTGGAAACCGGAGCTGATGTCGCCATTGATCCAAGGTGGATTTGCGCATTGCTAAGCCTGAGAAAGCATCGTGAATCCCCCCCGCTCATCATTGTTTTCACTTATCTGAACTATTTGCTGTGCATATCGTCATGTTACGATTGAGACATCGTTTCCTTGCTTCTTGTGTTCGTATTTGTTAAGGAGCTCGCTATCGCGACGCGCTTATACCTCGAAAACCAACCTGCACCAGCTCGAGTAATTGACTCAGGGATTACTTACATATAGCAGCGGCATTACCGCTGACACTCTGTTATGGCATACATAGTACAAGACCCGGGAGCAGAGATATCGGCCATCTCGGACGAGGCCATTACACATATCGAGGACAAAGGCTCCTCAGGTACGGTAAAGCGAGATGACAAGACCACCACAAAACTTGAGAAAGCTGGTGATGGCGATGACGATGGCTCGCCTATGTCCGGCGACGAAGGCGACTCTTCTGATTACTCCAAGTACGAGTCAAGCTTAGTTTACAGGATCTTGACGCCTATAAATTGTCGATGGAATGCAAAGGTTCCGCGGCCGCTCACGACGCGCCTGAGTCTGCTCTATGCCATTGTACGTAGCTACGTGTATCTTAATGTTGCTTCGCAGTGATCGATTTGCTTACGGATCATCTATCTCAGTCTGCGACTTTTACAGTTGCCAATCTCTACTACAACCAGCCGATTCTCAACAAAATCGCTCGTGAGTTCAATGTTAGCTATGAGGAGTCCTCTTCCGTCGCAACGTTGATGCAAGCTGGGTATGCGGCGGGACTCGTCTTCATCTTGCCCTTGGGCGACATGTTGGAGAGGCGACCATTCATCATCTGCCTGGTGTTTATGACTGCTACAATGGTTAGTGGAAAGTGGCTGTCACATAGGAATCCTCATTGACAGCTAACATACAATTTAGTGGATTGGCCTTTGTGTGACGGACAACTTTACTGTCTTTCGAGCCCTCTCCTTTATCTGCGGAGCCACGACTGTGACGCCTCAGTTGATGATCCCCTTAGTGGGCGACTTTGCTCCCGCGCATCGCAAAGCGGCCTCGCTCTCGATTGTTGTTTCAGGCCTCATGCTTGGCATGCTAGTCGCCAGATTTCTGGCTGGAGTAGTAGCTAACTTTACGAGTTGGAGGAACATTTATTGGGTGTCGTGTGGCGCGCAGTACGTCCTTGCTATGACACTGTACTGCTGCATGCCGGACTATCCATCAACGAACCCGGATGGCCTCAACTACTTCCGTGCTCTTTGGTCGATCCCGTACATGATGGCAACGGAGCCGGTGCTGATACAGTCGTGCCTCATTGTCTTCACTCTCTCCTGCGTCTTCACCTCGTTCTGGACGACGTTGACGTTCCTCCTCGCATCAGACCCGTACAATTACTCGTCTCTGCAAATCGGACTATTCTCTTTGACTTTACTAGCTACTATCCTCACGATTCCTGTCATCGGCCGTTCCATCGACCATTATGTGCCTCTCATCGCGACAATGACCGGCCAGTTTGTCGTCTTGACTGGGGTTACTATCGGGACATTCATCGGCACCTTCACAATCGCGGGACCGATATTGCAAGCAATCAGCCTAGATGTTGGCATTCAAACATCGCAGATTGCGAACAGGGCCGCGATATTCAACATCAATCCCATGGCCCGCAACAGAGTCAACACGGCGTATATGGCATCGGCATTTGCGGGTCAGTTGACGGGCACAGCAGTGGGAAACAAGCTGTATGCCAACGGAGGTTGGCGATGGAGCGGTGGATGTAGCAGTAAGTGTCTCGACCTTCAAAAATGCGACAGCAGTTGCTGACATTGTTAGTGGCCTTTATTGGTGCGTCCATACTGTTTGCCCTTGCTAGAGGCCCTAGGGAGACAGGATGGGTTGGATGGAAAGGAGGCTGGAGACCGAGGCGAGATGCCACACCCGCCCCTCAGCAACAAGGAGTAGAATCGGGGATAGTGTCTAAGGAGAAGCAAAGCGAGGCCTAATGAAAGCCGATGATTTAGCGGTTGACTCTGGATGAGAAGGAGAGGTGTTTACTGTTCATATGACATGGATCTATAACGGAAGTAAGTCGCTGCCCGACGCAGGGAAATATGGCACGCATTCGATAGCTGACAGAAATCACCGAGTTTCGCTTTTGAGTAGGTACATCAGGATGTAGGCACATGGAAATCATTGCTCCAATACTTATCATACCATTTTCAAATCTACATCGCTACGCCTGGAAGATAACTCCCCGGTCCCCGATTACCCCTGAAGAAACCGTTCCCAGTCTTCCGTCGTCAAATCTGTCTCCAAGATCGGCCCCTCAATTTTCGTGAAAGAATCAAACAAGAACGAGTCTCCATCATCCACAAATTCTTCATCTTCCAGACCAAGGAAATCTTGCCACTCCTTGCGACTGGGTGGCTTGGTCTCGAGGGGTTTACCCTTCTCCGCGTTTCGTTCAATAGCTGTGAGTAAGCCAGCGGTCCCATCAGCCTCATACGCGTCATGGTAAGCAGCTTTGATCTGATCTGGCGTCAAAGACTTGGAGGGGGCTTCTACATCTTCTGCGTCGTGAACGGACTCCAGTGTCGCATGTCTCTCCTTGAGGTACTGCTTCGTGAATTCCTCGGTGCCACGGAGGCGTACCTCGGCGCAGTCGGCTTGAGATACTACCTGGTCTAATCTCTTCTCAAAGTCGGAGCCATCGAGGCTCAAGCTCTTCAGGAAAGGCTTCGTCCGAGTAACCAGGTCCGTTCTGGCGTCAACAACCACCGTTTCTGGCTCGATGGGGGTTAGATATTGACCGGTGGGATTGAACTTCCCCTGTCGTTGGCAAACTTCCTTCCGAAGATACTCAACTTGATCAAGAGGCACCTCGGGCCAGATAGAGAGGGATTCCATGTAGTTCGTAAAGCACATGAATTCTTTATCGATGTGCTGTCTCGTGTACTGGAAATCGGTCAACTTTTTTACATCCAGCTCCCAGTTCATCTGAGCTCTTTGCTCCCAGTAATCCAAGTCGTCTTCCACGCCGAGGTGCTCCAGAAAGCTCTGCAGGATGGACAGGTCGTAAGTCCATGCGCTCTCAGTCTTGGCGAGGTCGCGGGTAATCGATCGCCATGCTTTGGGCTCCGCGGTCTCAGCAAACCTGAACAGTGCCACCATGAGCTGACTGTAGCGGAGAATGAGTTCGGGATCCAGCGTACCCTCGAGATATCGAAACTCGACGGAGCCGGTGTAAGCTATTGGTTTGCCCGTGCCCGTAGGGCCTTTATTGGGATTGATGCGGGCCAAGCTAACACAGGGCTTCCCATTCTCCCCAAGACGCATGTTGAGATTCAACAGCTCACCAATGTCTCTAGCCATCCAGTACCTCTTCAGTTGGATAGCGAGCTTGGAGGGAATATCGTCGACGGGGAAGTGTTGCAGGAAATCGTGCGTGGCTGGGAGAAGATCCCAATCCTTCTTAAACTCTGACTCGATGCCTCCGTAGTCTCGGATAGAGGAAGACCAAGCACAGTGGGCTCTCCTGTTTGGGTGGCAAAGACTGAAGATGACATGGTCAGCCAAGAAAACGAGGCAGTTGACTTTCGTGACCACTTCAAAGGGTATGAGCTCTGTTCCCGTGCCCACGCTGACGTGGAAGCCGCAAGACTCGTCGACACTCAGCCTCATCTCTCTCCGTAAGCCGCTGACGACGTCGAGTATTGCTTCCCAGCACTCGGGCGTGTTTCGGTATATGGGGCTGGCGATTTCGATGCCTGCGATGCCCCCGTAGCCCTTCCATGGCTCGATACGCGAAACTGACGTATCTTCTTTGCAGCCCCAATACTGCCAGTCGATAGCCTGCTCGTAATCCATATACTGCTCCTGTACGACAAGCCCCTGATCTCTGAAGAACTTCTTCGCGTTGAAGTCGTAAATTCCGTCGATACATTGCCGAGCTGGAACACCGAGCTTTGTTAATATATCGGCAAGCTGCTTCTCCCTCTCGTAGGTACCACCAAGGCCTACAAGTCTTTCACCGCCTGATTCACAGTCTGGGGTCACGCTCTCTTCGGTGTGGCAGTATGCCATGAGCATCTCTATCTCGATGCCCATGGTGTAGCGGCTGCCATTGTCGGAGCTACGGAGACCATCCCATCTTGCCAGTCTGGCGCCGAACTCGTCGACTTGGGAGTCGTATTTTTCGTTTCGTTTGAGCTCCGAATCCTTTGGTAGATTTTGGTAGACGGCGACTTCTTCTTGGAACCGAATCTTGGATATCATGGTGTGTGCGCTCGGCTTGGAGTCGTCGTGTGGGATAGTCGGCTTCAAGAGGGGCCAATTTGCCAAGTCGGGGATGCGGGCTCCTGAGAATCTGTCTGCGTAGTACTCTGCCATTTTCTTCAGACCAAACTCGCGTAGAAGGTCAACAAGCTGGGTGTTATCCTGGGCGTCGTCGTGTTGAGGTGAACGGAGTAGGGGTTGTACTAGCGTAAGTACTTCCTCGGACGACTTATCGAGACTGATGGAAACGATGTTAGCACACACAGCGACCCAGCTGATAATGGCAGTGAAGTCGAGAGTCCCGCAATGCTGGTTAAATCGGAGCATGGCATTATCCCCACGTTGGCTCATGCCTCGGAAGTCATAAGCAGCGTTGTAGGCGGCGCTGGCCGGCGATTCTGTGCCGGGCTGGACCGGAATAGTATCCAGAAGGTTGACAAGTTCTTCGAAAGTTGCGGTGTTTTGAATCCTGTCTAGTCCGTGACGAAATCTGAGCTCACTTAGACTCCCGGGATGTTCTAGAAGAGGCAGTGGTCGGCGGCGGAGTGTGAGACGGTCGGACCAGGGATCTTCAACAAAGTCCGCGGAAGCGAGCGACAAGGGGATGTCGATATGATCTTTGTACTCGGCGAGCTTCGTGTACTGCCAACCGAGAGCTTTGAGAGAGCCAGGTCCGCAATGAGGAGGGTGAATGGTGTTCAAAAGAGGATCGATGGCCCACAGCAGCGACGCTACTTTCTTCAGCTCGTCAAGGGCAAGGCTAGCGGCAATGGGCCTTACCTTGACACGGAGTCGGCAATCGCTGTTGGTTATGATGAGAAACTCCTCGTCGAGGATCTTGAGAGTCTTTTTCAACTTGGTAGCTAGAATGGGTTTAGTAATATCGTTTCTGAAGACGGGGGACAAGATGGAGACGCCAAGCCACTGGAACTCATCTTCCTGGTCTTCGGCGAGATGCGGGTTCATCGAGATGGTCCAAACCTCTTCAAGGCTATCGTTTGTTGGCTTGGGCAACAGACATCCCTGACCCGTCCAATTTGTCTCGAGTCCTCCGACGTCCAGGGCGGATGCGATTGTGCGAAGAGCCCACCCGGCTTCTTCTGCTCCATATCTGATTTTGTTCCGGTCGAGAAAGGAGAACTGTAGCGGCTCGTAGTCGAAGTCCACGTCGGGATCCTTGACTTTGATTGGGAATCTATCTGGGCGTAGATAGGGGTCGAAATACATCTTCTTGGTGTTGAAGTGGGGAGATTGTTCGATGGCAACTAGGAAGTTGAGCTCCACCTGGTACTCGACATTAGCTGGGAACGGGGATCCCTGGATGGCATTCATCTTGTAGTCGTTGGGGGGTTCTCTTCTTGAATATGTGTTCGGTGTTGTGCTTGGTGATGTTTTCGCTGATGGTGGTAGACGAAAGCAGTGGATGAGGCTACAAGAGCTTCCCGAGTTCGATAGAATCGATCCCACTGCTGAATACTGTTAGAGATGGTATACAAATCTTTTCGCCTCGAGGCTTGATGGCCCTCTTATGTATGCAAGAAGAGATTATTCCTTGCCGAGAGCTTCTATGGTTCGAGTTACTATTGTTCAGTGATGAACATGATCGGAACAAAGCATCGTGTGACACTGATAGAAAAAGCACCAAGAACGATCACTTCCCTAATTTACTTGACAAACGCTTGTTGTGTTCACTCATATGAACATGAACACACAAGAACGCTGGAAGCACAGCCTTAGGGCTTTTTCTTTCAGTCCGCTCACTTCATCCTCACCTTGTCCGCCTCACACAGCCACAAAATGCACTGAACAAACCTTTGTGGCTCCCTCTGTAAACGATTTCACGTCTCTTCGTACGTATAAAACAAGCCATTCTCCTCTCTCCTACCGCCTCCCTTAAGCTCAGTCCACCACAGCTCCTCAGTCACCCAAGTCTTACAACTACCTCATCAATTTAAACATCCCACCATAACCACCCACTTCCGCACTTCAAGCCTTACATCATGCCTCGAGAGACGCGTAATAACGGTCAGCGAACCATCAACTACAACGTCAATGCCGCTTTAAGAAACCTCTCCAGGGTTTTGCCTGGCGCCGGCCGCCAGTCGACTGCCGAGGCGAAGACAGCACCTGGAAGAACCAGCAATCTCGGACAAGATCACCAAGATCACAATCCGACGAAAGTCTCATCCAAAGACGCCGAGGCAGAGACATCCGTGCCTTTGAAGCGCAAAGCACACTCGGAGCCAGCTGAATATGCCTCCCCATCAAAGAAGACTCGTCGGCAATCTGTACCTTCGGTGGGTTCAGTCGAGCTGTCTCAACTGAGAAGGCAATACGACAATCAAACCGAAACTCTTGAGCAGGTCAAGAAGGACCACGCAGAAGCAATGAAACAGCTTCTCGAGCAACACGATACTAAGATCAAAGCATTGGAGGAGGCCAAGATTGACGACGTTCAGAGGAGCATCCTGGCCACAACAGATTTGACAACGGTTAAACTCGAATACGATCAGCTACAAGGCGAGCTAAATAAGGATGATGCGTTAGAAGAAGACATTCAAGCTGTCGTTGCCCAGTTGAAGTGGGAAAAGGATAGGAAGAATGACCTCAGCAGCGAACCAGCTGCCTCCACGTCCTCCAAGCGAAAGGCAGAGTGTGAGCCTACCCAAGATGGCTCCCCGTCGAAAAGGGCTCGAGCTCATCCTTCTTCTACAAGAGAAAGGAACAACCTCCGCGAAGTCAGGGCGCGATACAAAGCTCAAAGCGATGAGCTTGATGCGACCAAAGCGGACTACGAAGCGACAGCTCACGAGAACCTGGATCTCAAGAAGGTACTCAAAGCCAGGACGACGGCGTTGCAGAAGGCCACTGCGGAGAACGCAGTGACAGCTCACGAGCTCTCGGACTTCAAGAATCAACTCAAAGCCAAGATGGCAGCGTTGGAGAAGGCCAATAAGGCTAACCAGGACCTCATAAAGAGCAACAGGGAGATCGCGAAGAGTCTATCGGAGTCGCAGGCCAAACAGACCTCTTTGCAGCATAAGTTCGACTTGGCAAAATCCATAGCGAAGAAGCTTACAGAGAAGATCGATGAGATGAAGGAAAGCAAGAGGCTGTTGGAAGATCGCAACGTCAACTTGGAAGATCAACTAGATGCGCAGAACAGAGACTCCGAGTACTACTCCGAGTAATACTGACAAGGTCTGCGACGACACCATCAACCAGAAATGACACCTGATAATGTCAGGGATTTCCAACACTTCTACTCATTCCCTTGTGTCGATACTGATGGATGACGGTGTTCTTTATAACGAGGATACCATGGGCGCAAGCGTCGCCTATGGGGACCCAAACATATTGGAGGGACGGAAGACTCTGGTGATCATTTTATACTAAGGATTTCAAGATTGGAATTGCGGTGGTGTGAGATCATGCTTATTCGGGAGTTAGTTGCAATAAAATTTGTCATTATTTGAAGATTCTAGAAGCTTATGCTGTTAGATATAAACCATGCATGGGAGAGACGGGGCGTTGGTACATTTACGTTGTAAGGCTCGTCTCTGGATACTCAATCGGACGCTTCAAGGCTGCCTGCTTTCTTAGACTGGTGGATACTTAGGTAGAAAACACAGTTTGCTCATCATACCCTACCCATCTAATCGTGTTCTTCCTCTGTCAAGCCCGGACAACCCTCCATCTCAGGGTCAGGATAACCCATCTTACACCAGAAGCAATACTGATACTTGCTCCGTAAGCGCTCCAACGCCAACCTTAGTCGTTCGCCGACTTCTAGAGCGTTGAACTCGTCTAGCTCCTCGTCCTCCTCGTCTAAATCCTCGGCAGTGGTGTAGACCGTCGTTTGGCCTTTGCCTAGAGCTCTCTTGTCGTCTTCGTCTTCATTCTCGTCCTCGTACGTAGGTAAGCGCGAAAGCGACTGTTCCAGGTCATACCGCATCCGTCGATCGCGCTCCTTTTCTTCTCTGTGGCGAACGAGTGCACGATAGAGGACGGGTATGCTCTTCAAAGGGCGTGAAGATATTGGGCCAGGTTTCTTCTTCGTGTCAGGTTCGTCCTGGTCGGCGTCTGACGACGATGATGGCGAAGTGGCTTGTACAGCAACAGGCTGTGTCTCGGCATCCTCTTCGTCCATGCTCTCAAGCAGTCGTTGAGCCGCAAAGAACTGCTTCTCCAACCTTGCCTCTTCGCGCTCCCTCCTCACCCGCTCCCGATACTCATCGGGATCCATCTTGGCCACCTTGACGTCCCTCTCCAGCGCCGCCTCGCGCATCTTCCGCTTCTTCTCGTTGTCCAGCCCGATGCCTCCGCGGTCCTCCTTGACGCTGACCTTGATAGGTTCGACGCGGCCTTGTGGCACGCCGTCCTCTGCCTTTTTGCCCAGACCGCCGCCAGTGAAGCCCATCTTGGCCATCATGGCGAGGCCCTTGCTCTTCTTGCCGCGGGGGTCGTCCAGCAAAGACGTCGCGAGGGCCTTTTCGCGCGCGGCTTCTTCTTCCTCGGCGAGCTGCTCTTTGGACTTGATGATGCCTCTGGCGCGGGATTCGCGCTTGAGGCGCTGGGTGCGCTGGAGAGAAGTTTCCTTGATGAGCGGTGCAGGGTCTTCGAACGTCATGTTCATATAGTCGTCGTCGCCGTCGTCTGCTCCTGGTGCGCTTGCACCGCTCTCCTGGGGCGAGCCCATGGTCGGCCGTTGGCTAGGTGGATCGAGTCTACGGGCCGGTGCAGTTTGTCAAGTCTTTTGAGGAAGTCTTCAATAACACAGTCTGTAATGACGCCGTCTTTAATGATGAGATATGTACGGATTGAGTTTTTGGTGATGAGTTTTTGTTGTGTTGATGTTCTCTCACATGGACCTCTTCTACTAGTGGAGACTGCAACTGTTTCTCGGCTAGGCTTTTTCCGTGTAACCAGAAGGGTAATTGGACATGCCGTCACCTTCTACATCATCTTCTGACACCAAATATGATGAAACGCCATATTGACTTCTTCACGTATGTAGTTGGAAGACATACATGCAGTAACCAAGAAACACTTGTATAAACTGACTCAAGCGGTATAATCATTAACCAACATTTACCTTGAACCTAGCTACTCATCATGTCTCATCATGCCGAAAGCCCATTAAAAGGATCCTCGCGCAACAGGGGTTTTCCCCATCCGTCAATCTATCGTCCCATCATTTACTGGTATGCCCCTTTCGCTGGCCTCTTGCCGTTGCGATCGTAAACCGGATCGTATCCAGGATCGTAACTAGCAATACTCACGGTATCTCCGTACGTGCTGTGATTGTCCTTGCTCTTCAGGTTTCCGCTCTTCGTCGGGACAAGTGCCTGCTCGCTGTCGTTGCCTCCGACGATAATCTCGCCTCCTCCCTTGACCTTTCCGACAACCATGCCCTTGGCAACGCTCTTCAAGATTGCACGGCGCGAAACGCCAGTCACATCAATGTACACGAGGCCCACATTCTTGAAGCCGCCTCCAATATGCTTGGACACCTCTCCTGCTTCGTCACCCCAACGATGTCCGACCACCGTGGTGACGCTGGAAGATGTGTTGGTGAGTAGGTTGCGGCCGGCTTGCTCCATGCCGTCAACGACTGTGTTGAAGGCCATCAAGCTCTTGTTGAGCACACCAGGCTTGTAGGTCTCGATCGGGTTTCCGTCTTTGTCGAACCCTCGAGCTCGCCCATCCTTCCTCCGGGTGACGGTCGCACCGAGGTTCTGGGCGACCTTGCCAATCGCGCCCACTGTAGTTGCCGATAGCACGGCGGCCTTTGTAGAATATTGGTTGATGCGGCGAATGTGTGCATGTGTGCTTGGGGTAAACGTGACTGGTTGTGCAACAGGCTTGGTGCTCTTGGTAAAATTATCGGCACCGTTCTGCATCTGCCTCGAGACGAAATCCGAGGTAGTGACAATTAAACGTGATGCTTTGCTTGCACCCGTCACCAACGTTGACTTTTTATACGCAGGGTGGTAGTCCTTCTCGACATAGGTCTGCGACGCCGGTTGGACTCCGATGTTTTGACTACCGTCGGTGGGAAATGAAATCTCGACAGGTTCTATGACGTGTCAGCGATCCAACTTGTAAAGCAACATGCCAGCTCGGAGGAACGTACCTTTGGATCCAGGACGAACAGCGCTGTGCTCCACTACCTGGAAGCCATCGCTGAGCTCGCCGATGACGCTACCATCTTCTTCGTCAACGAGCACAATGCGGCCACCCGTGTGGGAGCTGTGGCTGCCCTGCACGTAACCCTCGCCGTCCTTGTAGTCGGCCGGATTATAAGCGGGAAGTTGTTCACCTGCGGCCTCCTTTGCCTTGGCCATGGCTGCCTTGGAGGTTCTCGGCTTCGGCGGGGGTGCTCGTTCAAGGAATGCGGTGCACTGAGCGAGGATCGTCTCGAACGTGTCCACGTCCTCCTGTATGCCCTTCCGGCTGCCCACAGCGGGGAACTCGATTCGCGTAAAAGCACCGCTGTCAGGTCCGAGATCCCATCGGGGGATCAAGTAGCTCGTCGGCGGCTGGTGGTAGATTTGAGTCGTGGCGGGGAGGGGAAGGTCGAGCTCTGGAGGGAGATGTAGATGCAGGTAGAAGTCTTCTTCGCCAGAGCTGTCTCCTGTTTGATCTGCAAAGCCCGACGATGTCGGAACCATAAGGAGCGACAGGGTCTGAGGCCCCGACATGGTCAGGGACTTTTCTTTGCCATTAGCAATGTGGAAGGCATTTATGCCTTCCACTGCATAAAGCAGCTTCGGGTCCTACGATTCGGGGTCAGCGGTGGGTTTTGGTTCTTGATCAAGCAGCAACATACGTTGTGTCCAGAAGCCATGTTTGATGTGGATGAACGGACAGTGAAGCAGTGACAAAGTCCAAGGTCCAAGAACAAAACAGGGCAGCAGGGAGGATGGGAGTGTTTAAGGATAAGGATAGAGTAGTAGTAGGGTGGCGATGTGATACCTTTAAACAAGCGCCGCCCCGCTGACGACGGTCTTTGTGCAGCTTGGTCTCACTCTTCAACAAGCGCGAGGAGCGGTACAGTTACATGTACCTTACCATTATAGACCTTGATTTAAAGCCCTTGGTCATGCTGGTAGGGACGACGAGGAGAAGCACTGGAGCCATGAGACGCCTGTGTGCGCCTTTGGGCGCTTAATGCACGCTTCTGGGTGGAGGAGGCCTCTCATGTCTCATGGGAGCGACGTCATTGGGCCATGGACTGCCGCCATGATGCGCGATAACCCTGGCTTTGGCGCGGAGAATGTACGTTGGCTCTGTGCATGGCGGCTACGGTGACTTTCAAATGGCGGTTAAAATGGGGAAATGATGCAGGATAACATGGTCACATCATTCAAGGGTTCGGTTCTAACTGTGTTTGAGCTTCTTAACAGTAGACATAGACTTGGTGATGGCGTTGGCGATGGCGATGGCCATGAAGTGGCGTGTCACAATCACCGTAGCATTCATGCATTGTCTTTTGAAGGGGGGTACCAGGCACCTGCTTGGCGGGGTTGTATTTTGTAATGGTATGGATGGTTGTCGTCCAAATCCATTGATAGCAAAAGTAAGGATGTAATTACATGTACGAAGTAGTGCCGTAATAAATCATGACGAGCGTCTCCGCTTCCTCTCGAAGCAACTTACCCGGTAGTGGTCAAGGTTTGGAGAGAATCAAGGAAGAGAAGCCGGTGAATGCCGTGGTGCACTAATTTCTACATTTCAGTCCTCTTCGTCATCGGTGTTTCCTTTCCGTACACATTCGTCGATAATGGTGAAACAGGATCAATCGGCCCAGTTTATGAATTTGATTTCCGGGTTACCAGCTTCTCGGGTCGAGTCCACGCCACCCATCTTTACATCCATAAGCCGCGTAAACAGTGTCACAGAGGTTTAAAGAAAAGGGCAATGATGACATGTGACTGTTGTACTGTAGTCTTGTTGCGTTACATGTAGTCAAGAGCATGCGAGAAACCTGAAAGGACTACAAGGTAAACGAAATCATCTCTCATTCTATTTCGACGCCTGGCTTTAGAGGAAGAGCCATGGACACCCAGTTCTTGAGAACCGGGCGAACCATCCCGACAACATGTACATACGGGTTCCCACCAGGGTTATTAGTTCTGTCATGATCGCGCCATAGATTGGGGACCCGGTCCCACGTTCTCCAGACGCCATCATCTCGGCCCGGGGCCAACGGTCGGTGTGACATGAACCCATCGACAGGGAGGTCTGCGATCAGAATACCGCCCTAGGCCAACCGTCGGCGGGCCGCGTCGTGGTAGTGTCCCAAACGGCTCTCTCGAGTTCCGACTGCAGTAATCTCGGCTGATGTTTTTGCCACAATCAGTGGCGGCCTGTTGCTCGCTTGGATCTAACTATCCTGTCTTAATGCCTGTCGAACACCGTGCGTACCCGTCGCCAGATCTACGAGCAATGCCGCAAGATTTGAATGAGCGAGGGTCTAGGAGTGAATGGTGCCCAAGACGGCAACCTCGTGCTACTACGGCGGCAACCGTAGAAAGATACGGGAACTCCAGTCCTTATTCCCGCCCAGTTGCTCGCGCTCGCTAAAGCATAACAGCATGGGTCTAAGGTTACAGGGGAGTCATCGATAGTCCATTCTCATCAGTCGTAAGAAAACCCGCCAGGTATGGTCATGGATGTCCATATCGGGAATCTCCGGGGCTATTCAAAAGGGCCAGAAACGATAGAGGGTAGGATAGTTGTAGAAGAAAGTCAAAAAAATTGACCCTAATTAAAGATGACAAAGGTGGTCATTATTTATAGAGAGCTGTTGTAATGTGCGTTCGTTGAGCATTCGTAATAAGGAAGGTCCTTAACCGAACCGACGCGGTCTGTGGTTCGCGCGGCTTTGTTGCTTCTTCCCTTGTTCATATACCCGACGCCAACAGCAAGGATCCCAACCACGGCGTCAGCCTCCCGAACGGCGACAGATCTGCAAGCTTGGCTTCTTTCGTCTGACATCGAAAGCTCTAACGATGCTCAACTTCAAAGTTTTTGGCAAGGAGCCTCCCTGCCTAAGCTAGAATGGAGTCCGCTGCAATCGGCAGACGCTCGGCCACCGACAATAGAGCCCAACAACTTCGTCGTCCCTTCAAGCGCTTTGACGAGGGGCCTTGCTTCGTTGATCCAACGACGTCGCATGGCAACTACCTACTGTAAGGCGGAATTCGAGGACAGCATGACCGAGTATCGGCGGCCAAGCCTCTGGCACGAAAGAAGGGTGGCCGGCAACCATTTAGTCTGACGACCATTTCACCACCAAGCTGCTCTGCTCGCTTCACTTCTGATGTTGAACAGGGCGACTGGAGTCTGAAGCAGCTAGCCGTCGCCTCACTTGCCGCCGGCCGGCACCATACGCGGCGTGCCGTGGCCATACATACATATTAGTTGCCGGGCCTCATCATCTCGGCTCGAGGTTCAGCTCTCTGGCGCAGCTCTTCGGTGGACTGAGCTTGTGAGCATTGTCCACTTGTTGTGGGGTCGGTGATCGGGGACGAGGACATGGCAATGGATGGACGATCCAGGGATCACTAAGATGCCCCTAGTGCGCTCCCGTCGCTCCGTGCCTCTCCCTTGGGCCCTTGGGGCCTTGCCTTGGGCCTCTACTAGGTAGAGACCGAACCTAGCACACCGGTATGTCGGTCCTGTGTGTCCGAATACGTGTACCTTGTTGCTTGGTCTCTCCCCTCGAAGTACTTGTTGTCGGGCCCTGACGTTCACATTCGGGTATCTTGCCCAGCCTTTCCACTACCAACAAGCACCCACCCAGCCCGACAACCTGGAAGGCATCACCTCATCTGACTCTTCTCCTTCACCGGCTTGCACACGCCATTGTTGACTTGGCTGTCTGGCGGTTCGTCAAGTCCGGACCCTCTTCCTCATTCTTCACTTCTTGCCCCTCAACCAGTATCAACAGCTTCCTTCGCCTTCAACCCGCATCTTCATCTTCAACCTCGACTGCTCCTTGGTTCACTTTATTTGCTGGCGAGATACACCAGGCAAATAACCGCCAAGACGAGCCTACGCCGCTCGTCAAGCTCTTGCTTACTTCACCGCGTTGCTTCTGCTTACTCCCTTGTCTGATCCGCAACTCCTTACCTGGATACCTAGGACTCCTCGGAGTTGGATGCATAGTCTTGCACTGTACCGACGGATACATACTCAAAACTCGGGCTTCGTATCACTACACGAGTACCCGAACGTTGGATCGCCTGCATTACAAGCCTCCCGTGTTACTCCAGTCCTCCCACGTCAGCTCCCTCAGCTCTTCCTCGAGGTCCCCACACAATTCTACCTTGTTTATCACGTCTGGCTGGACCCCTGGTAGCCCTCTTGTTACCTTACTAGTCCTTACTAGTCTCTGCTTCTCTCCCTAATTGCCTTGAAACCCCATCAGAGTCTCAAGGGCCCTGCTTCAAGGCCCAACCCGTCACCATTTCTCCCCAATATCGCATTGAGTCCATCCTCTCGCCTGCAGAGCCGGATGCGGACGAGTCGTCCAACGTCTCGTCTAATCAGTCAACACCGAAGCGCAAGTCAGAGGACGCATTTTCGGCTTTAGAGGCTACGCCGCCGGCCCCTCGTCAGACTGACAATATAGACAGCCATCGCCCCAGGTCGGACGGCGGTGGTGTTGACTCGGTTCAAGGATATGTCAACAATCGTCGGACACCGGCACCGACAGGTAGCCAGGATGGTAAGAAGCCTCCGAAAATGAGACCACCGATGCGCTCTAGCATCGCATGCTTGAGATGCAGACGGTCCAAGATCAAATGCGACAACGATGGTGGAAACAGCCCTTGCGAAACCTGCATCAAAGCTGGGCATAAGTGCCAGTATCCCGAGGCCAGCCCTTTGCCGTCCAAACGCAGTGATCCGCCGGCCAGCAACAAGTCGGACAAAGAGGGAACCCACGAGCGGAAAAGAGCAAAGAAACTAGACGACGTTCCTGGACTGGACAATGAAAGATCCGCTGCTTACGCAGACGAGGTTCTCTCGTATCCTTTTCTCACAGGCGAGGTCTGGGACCAGGTTCTAGCCATATACAGGCTTCACTTTGCCACCGAACTCCCTTTCCTTCACCTCCCGACCCTCAAGGAGAAGATGAGTCGTAGACAAGGAAGCGACGCGGAGCCTTCCCCTGAGTTGAATCTCATACTCTTGGGCGTGCTGACGTTGACCGCACGCTTCCATCCAGATCTTGTCAAGTACGTTGCGCATATGTCGGCATCTCAAGGGGGGACCACTCGACAACGACCATCACAACCCAAGCTCGACCCCGTTACTGCTTCGGAATTCTTCGCCAACACCCTCACGACAGCTCTCGGCCCTTTGAAGACATCAATGACCACTTCAACGGTAGAAAGGGTCCAGGCGTTCCTCATGCTCGGGCTGTTCGAATGGGGTCAGCGCTACCCCCATAGCGGACTCGGTGCTTGGATGTATGTCGGGGTCGCCATTCGAATGGCCCAGACCCTTGGACTCGGCCTGGAGGACAAGGTTTTGATGGCAAAAGACAATAGAGATCGAAACCGGGATGCTCTATCGAGAGGCTCCAAGTGGCCTTCCGAGGTAGGAGTCACTAGGGAAATTCGCCGACGCACTATGTTCAGTTGCCTGATACTTGATCGCATGCTATCATGTGGCACTGAGCGTGTATCCATCATCCGATCAGAAAACTTACGAATACAGATGCCATGTACGGAAATGGCCTTCGATCTTGCTTTGGATGTCCACACCGGGTTTCTGAAACCCTCGCGCATAGAGCAACAACTTACAATCAACGACGACAGTGTGTTGAGCCGGTTCGTCCGGCTGGTAGATCTTTGGGGGCAGATCTCGGAGTACAGCTCCACGGGCGGTCGTTTGCGAGAGAGAGTGCCTCCCTGGGACGAGAGATCCAGTTTCAGAATCATGCGCGAAAAGCTGGATCACTTCAACCTGGACCTTCCTGAGACTTTCACACTGTCACGCCAGAACTACTATCGGCACGACAACCACCAAGCGACGAACATGTATGTGTCTTTGCATATGCTCGCTTCTGTGTGCCAAGTCATCCTCGACCGCGAATATCTCCCTTTGCTCCCACTTCGAAACAGCCATCCTGAAGGGCCTCTGGATCCGCGATTGTTGTTCAGGGAACAAGCTCCAGAGGGTTTCTGGGTGGGGTGCGCGAACAATGTCTTCAGGGCCGCTCGCGATATCGTCGACATCATTGAGATATGCCGTGATAAGCTTCCACAGTCTTCATTGACTTTGTTTGCCATCTGGACGGCGGCCTTTGTGGGCACGTATGCCCAGCACTTTCCCACTATGGATACCAAACAGCAGATGGCAAGTCAGGAGGATGTTGACAGACGGACAGATGGGGACCTTGACATCCTCAACAGTGGCACAATCGGGTTAACTCATCAGGCACTTCGAAAGGTGAGAACTTATTTACCTGGAGCCGACAACTACCTGCAACATCTTCAAAAGATGGATGCATTCTTTACAGAGGCTCGGAGTGATTTCCACCACAACTCGGACGACATGAGATCTTCGGCCGACAGGTCGGGAGATGGAAGTCTGAGTATTCGTCTCGGTGGAGATGTGAGTGGGCGGCAAGAGTATCAAGCTCTAGGTGACAGAACGGCGAGAGACGGTTCCGGTCTACCAGACGACGGCCCGCGCTCTCGTCAGTATGATACATCAGAAAGATCAAGGAGAAGCGTCACGGAACAAGAGTCTTCTATAGGTATCCTTGCTGAGGGCTACCAAGGAGGATCTGGCTACACACACGGGCCAAGCTCCACGACCGCAATGTCGTTTAGGGCCATCAACAATCCTCCAGTTCTGCCGTCCCCTTCGCTAGAGCCGTTACGAACGGCTCGAAGCTTTCCTACGGCCGAAACTCAATATCCACCTAGACCCGCTTCGATTCCATCGCTGAGCGAGTTGGAACTTTCAGTTCAACCGTCAAACGATGCCTATGGCGGCATGGCTGGATCATCATTGCCCAAGCTTCAGTCCATTGGGTCGCAGCGCATTGGTAAGTTCTTGAACGACGTACAGGAATTTTCAGGGGCTGGATCTTTAGGGAACTTCTCCTGGGACGATGAGGATGTAGAGAGTGGCTCGTACTGAAGGGCCACAACTGTTATGGTGTTTTTGCGTGAGTCGGTGATGACGCAGCGCCCATCTCGAGGGGCATCTTGAAGCTAAGCTTTGTTATTCGCGAAAGCCAAATATGGGCTCCAGGGTTGTTAGCGAGAGGTGTTGCTTATGAACAATGGCGTTGGGTGTTTGCAGATAGATGGAGATAGGCGATAAAGGTAGACGTCTTTTGTTTTGTTTCTTTAACACGGGTTACTGTGTTTGTTACGCTTTATACGGGTATATAGCTGAGATAGGGGTTCTATTTGGTTTTTGCTACTATCTGCATATATTCTCTAAGTAGGTAGTTATACACGAGTCATGGTTCTGATAACTTTGGAATATATTGTGGATACCAATAGGAGAAGCATCGTCGATGCTGTAGAGGGGAGGTCTCGCATGACACATTGGACTCGAAGAACCCCGTGTGCTTTGTCAAATCCAAGCTCAACTTGAGGATTGACAGGGTATTGTATATAGTAGTTCTTTACTTAACATCCAATGCCGGAAATACTATATCTAACTCCTCAAGTCCCAGTGTGTGAGTCTTCAGTCAGGTAAGGTACCATGGAGCTGTTGAGTGAGTGCTTGCCGATCTTGGGTTGGTACATGAGGCAACCGCAAAAGCTGTCTCAAGGCAGGAGCTGCCATCAACCCCAAGCCATGGCTTACGCTTTACCTCCTCTTCATCGGCATACGGGAATTTTCCCTCTGTACACGACATGTTTTTGCGGGTATTATTCTGAAAAGACGCGACGCACTCGCTGTTTTACATGGCATCACCCTGCTCCTAATGGGCCGCGACTTCGCAACTATGTTGATAGCAACACGTCGGACGCACAGGACAAAGCGTTATGCCCCAGAGCGATATGCCGACCATCCCGGCGTGATGCACCCCAGACCCTGCATATCGGCAGGGGGCGCCTAACGACGGCAAATACTATGAAGTCGACGACGTGTTTCTCGACGTGTTCCTCGACGTGTTCCTCGGACGTGTCTCATCTGCGAGAGCCCGGGGTGGGTCCCGGCGCGGGGGTGTGCGGGATGCACAACATACCGTTGCATCAAGTTGGTCGAAACGGTCCAAAGGCAGGATTACGGAGCCGACGAAGCAGGACGGTGACGTCGGAGTCGACTCATTCGGCGTCCATCAACGTGAAGATGGAGAGAAAGCGACGGGTCTCCTCGGTTACCCCTCAACCAGACTAGCCAATGGCATCGACACGTGGAGATGGACTTTGAAAGCTGATGACAGAGTCATGGTTGGAAGTCTTGCAGAGTCCAATGAACCACCGACGAAGGAAGGACGAAGGTTGCAGCACTGAGATATCTATGATCTAATCATAATCTGATCTCGAGGTCCGGTGCGTATGTACATCCATTAACAAGGTACTAGGTATGGATCTCGACCCAGCTTCCGTGAACCAGGCTCTCTCAGGGCCACGGCTGCCAAGACACACTTGACCTCGTCGGTAGCGTCAAAGATGCGAGGTCCGACAGGTTGATCCCCTCAAAGCGGCAAAGAGTGAACGTGGGATGCCAACATTGCCAGCCACTAACACATAAGCACGGATTCCATCCTCAGCCGAGCACTGTGTGCTTCACCAATGAATGGATATTGCGCGCAAAGCCATCTACTTTCGACACAGAAGCAGTCCAAGGCAGTGCTGGCTCTGGTAGCTTTGTAACGCTTTCTGTTCGGAACCTCCGGTATTCCGGGAACACTGTGCCATGGCTAATAAGTCTCGCGCCCTATTTCCAACTAAATAAATACTTACATGCTAAAGGGATAGGCGCGTATCTGTGCCTCCACGCCTTGCGGGGCGTCGAGCGTGGGGCTTTGGGGCGCCATCTGGTGAGGCTTCTGATTTGCCGCCCTTCAACTCCTCCCACTCTCTCCACAGATGCGGATGCTTGCAAATGCAGGTGATGACAAACGTATTTCCAAATGGCCTACTTTTAAGAGGTCCAAGATCACACGGGCATCGTGATTCCACACCTCGCGGGCTCTGAATTGACCGGCCAATGTCCCGATGTTACTATCTACATACTTTGATGCATGAGCTATCCATCATCGCCGGCGTGATGTAAGACGGCCGAGTGGATCGCATAACGCGTTGCACGCAGGAGACGGTGGCTAACGCTTCTCGTATCCTCGATTCCACAGCCTAATGGACGGTATCGTCCGCTCAGACTGGGATTTGTCCCAGTGCCGTTGGATATCATGACGATGCACTGAGCTAAGACCCGTACCCCCTCCGCATCAAATTGACTCTAGCCTGTTCCTTGGCCTACGCCCATACCGGCCAAGGGGAGTATCTGTGGGATCCACCGAGGCGAGAATGAGATGGCTGCGCAGGTACCTGAGTTCGTGCCTCGGGGAGTTTGGGTGAAGCGCCACTGAGTAGAGGCCTTCCATACCGTCGTTTCTTATATCTTTAGTCCTTCCCGTTGTCTTACTCAATTCTGCTTCGGACCATCGCCACTACACTTGACTCGCTGTATTTCATCGTCTGCCCCTGCAATGCCGTCAGCTACGTCTTCGGCCGTTGCCTCTCTTCCAGTCAAGTCAGCGGAGGGCAAAACACCACACACTACTCTTGATATCATCGATATCCGTGGTGAGCATGTCGAAATCAACCTCAAAGAAGAAGTCGTTTCCCTTTTCAACCCAGCAACTGGACCACGCACACTCCCAACGCTATTGCTATATAACGAGAAGGGCCTCCAGCTATTTGAGGATGTAGGCCATTCCTGATGATATATTTCTTCAGCTCCATTTGCTCAGACTTAGCCAGATCACGTACTTGGAGGAGTACTACCTGACCAACTATGAAATCGAGGTCTTGAAGCGATACTCTGCGGAGATCGCCAAAAAGATTCCTGATGGTTCCATGGTCATCGAACTTGGTAGCGGGTGAGTTGGGGTTCTTGGCCAGTAACAGTTGCATTCCCTAAGCTCCATATAGAAATCTTCGCAAAGTCTGTCTGCTTTTGCAGGCTTTCGAAGATCTTGGCAAATCCATCGACTACTATGCACTAGACCTGTCACGCGAGGAGCTTGAGCGGACTTTGGCCCAAGTCCCCGACTTCGAATACGTGTCTTGCCATGGTCTTTGGGGCACTTACGATGATGGAAAGGAGTGGTTAAGTCGTGCTTGTGTTGTTGGCCGCCCCAAGTGTATTCTTCACCTTGGTTCAAGCATTGGTGGGCTATGAAAGATCCGCAAACTCTAACTTTTACTGAATGTCTTCGATTCAGGCAACTTTGTTTTCAACGAAGCAGCACAGTTCTTGGAAGGATTTTCCGAAGTCCTGCAGCCCTCTGACATCATGATTGTTGGAGTCGACTCGAGTAGTGATCCTGCCAAGGTTTAGTGAGTATCCCTGTCACCATTAGAAAACAGCATAGCTAATATGTTAATAGCCACGCCTACAACGGTAAGCACAGTGAATCTTTCCCGAAGAGGAATACGAATAATAACGCAGAAGCGCTCCATGTCAGATGAGAAAGGCACAACACATCAGTAAGCCGACATCAGCATGGCTTGGTTTTCTGACATGAGGTGGCAGTACTCACATTTTTCGCAGATTCATACTGAACGGCCTTGTGCACGCCAACGAGATCTTTGGGGAAGAAGTTTTCAAGGTAGAAGACTGGAAAGTTATTGGCGAGTACGTGTATGATGAAGAAGGAGGTCGCCATCAAGCGTTCGTCACGCCTGTCCGCGCTACGAAAGTTCTTGATTCAACGGTTCAGCCCCACGAGCGCATCAAAATCGAACAGAGTGCAAAATTCTCAATCACAGAGCTTGAGGAGCTCTGTTCTACGGCTGGCCTCTACGAGACTGAATGCTGGAGTAGTGGACACGAATATGGTAAGTGATCTGGATCACGACATCCCCCCCCTCCCCTTCCCCCGGGAGAGTCAAGATTAAGAAGGCGGCATTGGATATACACATGAATACCCCACGTCCGCCGGCGAATTATGCGTATCACCGGTCAAGCGGTCGCATATGCGAAAACTCGTTGTCAACCTCACATCTCCGGTTCTGGCTGTAAAGTTTCCTGCAGTGTAACCAGCCTCGGCTGATCATGCGGGGAGCTCCTTGAGGGGAAACGATTTACTCGAGAATGGTGACTAACAAGCATGTAACAGGGCTTCATGTATTGCAGAAATCCAAACTGCCATTCAGCTTGATTCCATCTCAATACGCCACTACGCCACTGCCCACACTTGGTAACTGGGAGGCATTATGGGTGGCATGGGACACTGTCACGAGAGGCATGCTCTCACACGAAGAGCTCAAGGAAAAGCCGATCAAATTGCGAAATGCCTGCATCTTCTACCTAGGCCATATCCCGACTTTTCTCGATATCCAGTTGACCAAAACGACTGGAACCGCTCCAACCGAGCCACGTTCCTACTATTCCATCTTCGAAAGAGGAATTGACCCTGATGTCGATAACCCTGAGAATTGCCACGCGCACTCCGAGATTCCAGACGAATGGCCTTCGGTCAGCGACATTGCAGTCTTCCAAGATCGGGTGCGCTCTCGTCTTAAGGGGCTATACAACATTGGCCAGGAGAATATTCCTAGGAAAATCGCACGGGCAGTTTGGATGAGCTTTGAACATGAACTGATGCACATAGAGACGCTTCTTTATATGATGTTGCAGAGTGACAAGACACTGCCGCCTCCCCATACCGTCCGCCCAGATTTCAAGAAGCTAGCCCAGGAGGCATACGATGCTCGGGTTCCCAATGAGTGGTTCAAAGTGCCGGAGCAGTCGATCATACTCGGGATGGATGATCCCGAGGATAGCACTGATACAAGCGGCCATTATGGATGGTATGACCCTCGATCCACATGTTGGATGAAACAAAACTAACATCCCAGCAGGGATAATGAGAAGCCTGCGAGACAGGTTAAAGTTCACGCCTTCCAAGCTCAAGGGCGCCCGATAACCAACGAAGAGGTACCAGACGATTCATTCCCCGAAGATTTAATCTTTCTAACCTTGAGCTCAGTACGCCCAATACATGTACAATGCCAAAGTTGACCAGATTCCTACTTCGTGGACATCAGAGCCGGCCACCAACACAAACGGTACCAACGGTCATTCGAACGGCGGCACCAGCGAACGTGTAAATGGGAATAGGGTGACTCCCAAGGACGTTCCCAGCTCTTTCATCAAGGGCAAATCCGTGCGAACTGTTTATGGCCTCGTACCTCTCGAGCACGCCCTAGACTGGCCTATCTTTGCTTCCTACGATGAACTCGCTGGCTGCGCCGCGTGGATGGGTGGACGGATCCCCACGTTTGAGGAGACGAAGAGCATATATGAGTATGTCAACATGCATAAAAGGGCACAAGCCGAACGTAAACTGGGCAAGACAGTCCCTGCGGTCAATGGGTAATTCCCTCTTCTAGATTAAAAACTTGTTGACTTATAAACTGACGCTTGTAGCCATCTTGTCAACGACGGTGTCGAGGAGACGCCGCCATCACGCCCTCCGGTGCCTTCCGAGGGAAGCTCCTCGCAGCTATTCCTCGACCTCGCCGGCGCCAACGTCGGCTTCAAGCACTGGCACCCCATGCCGGTGACCTCGCGTGGCGGCGTCCTCGCCGGACAGGCCGAGATGGGCGGCGTCTGGGAGTGGACGAGCTCGCCGCTCACCCGCCACGACGGCTTCGAGCCCATGCCGCTCTATCCGGCGTATACGGCTGACTTCTTCGACGGCAAGCACAATATCGTCCTCGGAGGCTCGTGGGCGACACACCCGCGCATTGCCGGCCGGGCAAGTTTTGTGAACTGGTACCAGCGGAACTACCCCTATGCTTGGGCTGGTGCGCGGCTGGTGAGGGATTTGTAGTCTTGTTGGACTGTTACAGTCAGACTTGTCACAATCTCACTCATTTCATGGAAGGGATGCGGTTTGGGAGAGCTTAGGAAGGTTAACTCGCCCGGTAAGATTGTATGCAGGAATGGGCCAGGGTTTACTTATTTTTGCGCTTTATCAGTACTCGGTAGTACGCATTCCCTTTAACGTAAATCGCTGCAAGTACTGCGAGGTAAGGATATTCACTCTTTGACAAATCTATTTACTTTGATTCCCTACCTTATACAGCAGGACATTGTGATGTCAAAAGCGGAGCAAGTGAAGTCATTAGAATTTTTGTATTGTCTTACAGCGTTAAGATACGCTGTGATGGCTCCAAAACCAACTCTAGTACTACCTAAGCTATTCCTTGCTTCAGCCAGCGAAGGTGCGAATACGAATAACAGATATAACGCTTTTCTCCTGTGTCTATTGTAGACCGCGAAGCTGTATCTCAAACCTTTTCCGCCTCCTACTCCAAGGGTTTCGGCTACCCCTTAAATATTAAAGCCGTTGATCATAAGTCTCAACATAGGCAGGGATCTCTCAATGAAACCCCCTAGGACTCCTAGGAGTTCATAACAGTTGCCAGAAACATTGGTCGCGATATCATAATGCGTGTCGTTGTGAGTGTTAGGCAGCAATGGGTTTCGAAATTGAGAGGCAGTTGTGCGCCGTGACAAACCATCCAAAGCCGGGGACGATATCAGTTCTCCCTGGTTAACGGATGGGCGCGGCGCTATGGATGCTAGGAGCTGCTTGGCTCAGCCGTTCAAGCTGCCGTAAATTTCAAGAAGCTGCTCGAAAACGTAGCCAGGAAGCTTAACACCATTCTCGGTGATGAGATTGGTGATCAAGTTAGGAGGCTACAGGGCGGTTAGCTCGTGATAATCACACCATCACTGTTCGATTGCCCGGCACATACCGTGAAGTCGACAGCATCTTCAGGCTGAACGCTAGACGTCGTACCACTGAAGTCGAGGATTTTCTGCTTGAAGCCAATATCTATCTGACGGGTGATGTGTTTACGGGCGAATTTGTGCGTCTCGGCAGCAACGTAGAATGGGACCACTGGCTTTGTTGCAGCCAGCTGGGCGATCTGTAGGGTCCCGATGCGAGAAATGATACCGCCGTTGGACGAGACGGCCTCTGCTCCGACGATGACCAGATTGACCTGGCGAAGCAATCCCATTACGGCGGCGATGGACGAATCGGGAATCTCGGCGACTAGTAGGCCTTTGTCCCTGAGCTCCTTCACGACGCGATCACTCTCGTCGCTCCTCGTCTCATCGCGCACGTAGATGACCTTGAACTTGGTTCCGATGTTTTTGTCTTGAACGGCGCGTTCCAGGATTCCAATGACGGACCTGGATGCGCCATGCGTCAAGACGCAGTGGCCCGGCTGGATAGCGCGGTAGCCCGCCTCGGCAATACCGTGGCGGGCGGCGTTTGCTCGGTCAGCGAAGAGGCGGCCATTGCGCAGAAGGTGCTGGTAAACGGTATCGAAGCTGCCTTCCTGCTGCCTAAGCGAGGAGACGAGGTACTGCTGGAAGAGGTCGGTGCCGGCGGTCAGGGGCACGGGGTTTGCGACCGAGGCCTTGAGGCGGCCCGAGTGAAACTTGACGGTTTCGAGGGTCTCGAAGACGGTGGTCGAAGGCGTCGAGTTGAGGAGAGCAATGAGCGACTCTATCGCGGCGACGGGCTTGGTGAGGTACGGGTCGGAGGCGAGGAGGTCGCGGTAGGTGGCGACGATGCTAAGAGGTGGAGATGTCAGTCAAAGAGAGGCCTTTCTCAAGCGAGGGGAGTGTGAGATGAGGCATACTCGAAGTCGGTGGATGAGAGAGTCGGTTGTTGGCCGCTGGATGACGGTTGCTGCTCGGCAGCGGCTGGAGGAGCGTGTTAGCAAAAGGTTGATGGCCAAGCCGAATTGATAGCGGGGCAATTACGGGTTACAGAATCGGTAGCCATTGCCGGCGAGGCTGGCGGGGATAATGTGATGTGCTGTTTGTGGGGGATGTATGTTTGGCGTTGGTGGTGATGTTGGTGTTGATGGGAATTTTCGAGATGGAGGTGAGTCAGGTACGAATACAGACATCAAAAGTTGGAGGGGTGATTTTTGGGCGGGGCGCTCCTGTATATATAAGTAAGTACTAGATCTAAGTACCATCGGACTCGGCGGACGGTGACATGGACAATTGCAAAGGTTTATTAATGTGGTAAACTAAGTAAATAAACCATGAACAGCCACAGTCTCAATATCAGGGCATTTATTATGATTTTCACCGCAAAGCCTCGTCTAGGTACAACCAAGGATAGAACCTAATGACGAAGTTAGACCCTGAGCCAGGTGGGACCCCGCGATCCATGGATACCTTCTTAGTTCTGACTTCCTCGACCAGTCCGAGGCCCCTCCACCTCAAGCTCCAAGGCGCCAACCACGGACCCCTCCTATCACCACATTCCATCCAACCTTACTCCTCCATGTAAGCTTCGCCTGAGCTCCTCACTCCTTCTTACTCCTTCATCACTCCCACTCTCCGAATTCCTCTACGACTTCCTCTACGACCTTCATTTCTGTTACCGATTGCCCTCTCAGGACATATACACATCGCCATGGAGCTCCTCGACCCCGCCACCGGCCAAGCCCTCCCCGCCGACGCCATCCAGCGCGTCCTCTTCGTCGCCAACGCCGTGCACATCTACAACATCCCTCCCCTGACCTCGACCAAGGGCTACAACGCCGCCGCCTGGACCGCCGACCCCAAGCGCCACATCTTCACTGCCCGCCTCCGCCTCGTCGAGACGGCCTACGAGACGGAGACAGCCCCCGAGAAGCTCAAGGTCGACGCCGTCCTCGAGGATCCCGCCACTGGCCAGCTCTTCGCCGCTGCCCCCTACACGGCTGCCACCGCCGTCGAGTCCGTCCTCGACAGCAGTCGCTTCTTCGTCCTCACCGTGCGCGATCCCCAGGGCCGCCGCGCCGTGCTGGGCATCGGTTTCGAGGAGCGCAGCGAGGCCTTCGACCTGTCTATTGCCCTGCAGGAAGCCCGCAAGAGCCTGGGCTGGGAGGGCGAGCAGACCAAGCCCGGCGCCACCGAAGAGGAGGAGAAGCGCGACTACAGCCTCAAGGAAGGCGAGACCATCACCGTCAGCTTCGGCGGCTCCAAATTCGGCCGCCGGAAGCCCCAGCAAAAGCAGGCTTCCGCGCCCGCCGCTTCAGCCGGTCTACAGTCATTTGCGCTGCCGCCTCCGCCGCCCGCCGCCGGGTCGTCGAGCTCGGGCGGCGGCTTCGGGCTATTACCACCTCCCCCGAGCGCCCAGGACGTCAGGCAGCAGAAGCAGTCGGCCAAGGAGCTAGGGTTTGATGATGGCCAGTTTGGCGAATTTGCATAGAGAGAGTCCGCCTGAGGAGGGGTCGGTCCACTGCGTAAGTACATATAAAAAGCTGGACCAGATACCGATCGATGTCGCTTGAACGAAGGGCAAGTTAATGACTTAAAGATACATAACTCTTTCTTAGTTTTCATTTTACACGTATACCCAACATATATATTCCCGGTCCTAGATTCCGGAACATGAACCATTCTTACAATTTCACAAGACAGAAACATTACCTTTCCATGCTGAAATCAACGCTCATTCTTCTGGCCAGACAGTCTGAAGGCAAGGCAGACTCAAGCGTCGTTCATGAATCGCCAGCGACTCAATCTCGCACGACATACGCCTCATATAACCCGCTTTCTTGAGCTGCCCTTCACCGTAGCACTCAGAGTCTAACCCCGAGCTGCATAGCATATCCTCGGCAGCCTCATCGACCGTCTCGAGGCCCACCTTGGAATCCGCCATCTCGCTATGGGAAGCCCACGCGTCCAATGGCGGCCACGCGTCGCCAAAGTAGCCCTGGGGCACAAATTCTGGAGACATTGCGTTGAGCGGCGTTATCGGCGTGTGCATGCCGTACGACCAGGGCGACATGGCGCTATATGCAGACGGGGTATCGATGCTCAAGCTGTCCATGGAGTTGAACCACTGCTGTTGGCTAGCCTGCGCCAACGACTCTCGGCTCTGGATCTCGACGAACAGCTCACCGAGCCGATTAAAGATGGCCCTCTGCTGCTCAACGGCCGCGTTCATCTTTGACTTGAGCAGGCTCAAACGCTTCCGGAAGTGTTTCCTTTCTTTAGCCGTCTCGAGATATTGCATCTGCTCGAGGGCCGAAATGTGATATCTCATGAGATTGTCGCGGTGCATCTCATGCTTCTGGAGTGAGCTGGAGAGATATGCTCGCTCGACGTAGAGGTTCTCGTAGGGTCGGGGCGAGAAGATTAGTTGGGCATTCGGCGACGGCTGGTATCCAACGTCGAGTCGAGGTCGGGTCCTAGAGGTCGATGTGCCTCTTCGATGGCGCCTTCGTGTCGAGCTGGTCGTAGAGCCACCGTCGGAAACGGAGTATGTTGGTGTTGTGACAGTCAGGGGCAGCTCAGGGACCTGATGACGGGCTTCGTCTTTGGAGAAGACGGGACTCATCTCTTCTGGTGGTGGCGTGATCCTGGCGTCCATGGGAGGTAGGTGAATGTGGTGCAGTGTAGGTCGAGATGCCTCCATGTTTGTGGTTGAGGTTTTCCTGGGCAATGTTTTGTGATGAATCGAGTTCACAAAGCCAGATAACCAGCGTCCATCATGTTTAGATATGCCATCGGAAAGACCGCCACCGCCAAAAAGGCAATACGAATATGAAATCAAAGCATCCAGCTAATATTGGTGTTCGGATGAGGGGCCCGAAGCTTTGTTCTCAATATGGACCCGACTAAAGCGCTGCAGCGACTTCCGACGCAAATAGCCTTGCCAGCCTTTGCTTTGAGGAATTCCATTCCTAACACCAACAACCACGTCGTTCCTGACGCAGAGTGTGACCTGTGCTCTGTCGCCACAAGACTGGCCTGAATAACGCATGCCAGGGCATCTGGTATTGTTCATCTAGTGGTTTGGTCCGTGTCTTAGCATCCGGATTAGTGCGGCACACGGGAGGGCCGGTGGACGACGCGCGTGTTAGGTTCGCAGGCTCTGAGTCGCTTTGACGCATCTTGGCGCTGTATCATCGTGGATCTTGGTGGCTTATTCCGACCCAGGCTGGTAAACCCTATCCCCATTCAACGTAGGCTTTTGTTTGATGGCCTAGTCTAATGCCCATGAAACAAACCCAGCGTGCTTTGGCGGATCGGAGAAGCGCCAGATTCCTGCATCCATGACGGCCTTGCGAATTGAGGAGACCTCGTCACTGGCGATAGCCCGATTGAGGTCGGCACATGGCGCCTCGTCCGACTCGTCAGGTATCGCTTTTCTCGTTTCTTTATTGGAACATGCGCGTCGGGGTGGTATTGCTCCATAAGGTTAACAAAGAAGTCGGTCGAGACCTCCTTAGCCAAGAACCTCATGATCTCTGCGCCTTCTGCCTCCTTGCCGGGCATGACGAGGTGCCTGACTAGGACACCCATCTTGGCGATGCCGTCTGCGGTGAAGCACAGATCTCCGACCTCCGCTTGCATGGCTTTGACGCTCTCCCTGGCGGTGGCGGCGTAGCCATCGGCCTTGAGTAGCCTTTTCGAAATACTGGTTTCCCACACCTTGAAGATGGCCAAGTAAACGACCAACCTATCCATTAGCTGCAAGAACTGAAGGGAGTCCAAGCTAGTAGTTGTGTTATACAACGGAGACAGTTAGCCCGTGATCCTTCGCGTGCAAGATACCTAGGGCCACCTGTGGAACGGCATGCTCGGGTGTAAATACGTTGATATTGTGAACGTTGCCAACCTACTGCAGCGTAATATACCAGTCACCCAGCTCTTCGGTTGTCAGGTCCCTGCCGTTCGGCTGGTGAGCGATGTCGAAGTTCTAGCAGAAGATGCAGCGTCGGTTACACCCGCACATGAAAACTGTTCCGCTGCCGTAGTGTCGCAGGATGCAAGGTTCTAGAAACCGGCCCCCGTTCGGTGGCAATCATGAACGCAAGGGAGACGTGTGGACGGACCTTCGCCGATATGGAGGGTCTGTCGCATTGACTTTGGCCTTTTCGCCGACGAGGGACGTTTCGTCACGGTTGATACCGCATTCGCGCGGACAGAGGTTCCATACATGTGCTGAGGTAGGCGTAGGCCAAAAACCGCTTCTTGGTGGCGTCTCTAGATCTGAGCGTCAGGTATTGCGGCACGTAGTCTTCGACGAGGAAGGGGGGCGTTAGTTGCAGAGAGCGGACAAGAGGGGATTGTGAGTAAAGGTATTCGTAGTGCTTTTCATCGCTTCGGAAGCAGCATAGCGACCTGGGTGACAATACGACGATTTCAGTGCTCCTGGAGCTGACTTGGGATTGGATTCCGAATGAAGAGAGGCAACAGTATCATGGCATTTACTTAGGTGTATGCTCGTATGGAGGAATCTTTCAGCACAGCAAACAAAGGCGAAGTTTACCCTTCAGCCTCCGAAGAACATAACATACACGAAGCCGCAACATATCATGCTCAACGCTGAATAGCTTGAACAGACTATTACGTGTTATTCACCATTCTCATGTTCGTGATGGTCGTCTCACCGCCATTCATGCGTGAGTCGCGCTGTTCAAGACTGTCAGTGGACGACTCAGGTGAACCGTGATGGAAACTCAGGAGAGTGCCACTCGTGTGTTCACGGTTGAAATCAGTGAAGTGCATCTTTCGGTCTAGGAACTACGCAAGCCGTCCAAAGAGTCATTTTTAATGTAATTGTCAGCTAAATCTGAGGAGTGAGCTGCCACTGAATCACAGACATGTAGCTTGCTGCAACAGGTTCGGCGGGTGCTTGGCCACATCAGATATCGCGTGGCGACAATCAGCTGTCACCAGGGACAGCCCGAACGAGAAGCAAACGTCTGCCAGCTGGTGCGTGTTTTTTTCCGAGTAATATGGGGCTTCTACGAAAAACCTATTCACTGTACTCCCAGTTTTGTTTCATCATCGGGACTGATGCTCACTTGCGAGGTTGCTGGCAAACACACTCAACTTGCTACACTTCGCGCATACTCGCTATCAAATCATACGAAGATCCTTTCGGAACTCCAACAGATCAGCAACATAATGATCTATCTTCACGCTTTGCTCTGCTTCATCTGCGCCCTTTGCGCTTTTCCTTTCTCAAATGCTTTGCATATCACCCCAACAAACGCAAGCACTTTTCTACTTGGTGAATATGACTTCATCATTGTTGGAGGCGGCACTGCCGGACTCACAGTAGCGAACCGTCTTTCTGAAGACTCTTCCGGTACGCTCAAGACGTGAACCATCGATGGTCGACCGTTGACTGATAGCTGAACAGTAACTGTTTTGGTTCTGGAGGCCGGCCAATTGTAAGTGAAAATGAAGAAATGTTTATACGGACACCCAGCTAACCAGAGTCGATTCCAGAGATAACTCGCGAAACATCAGCAGTCCTTCCGGCTTGATGCCCGTCCCGGGAATGATAGGGAGCGGTTTTGGTGGTTGGCTTCGATATCAATGGAACTTGACAACGACGCCGCAGACCTATCTCGATAACCAGACGATTGCTTTCTCCCAAGGCAGAGCCATCGGTGGAAGTTCTATACTTAATGGGCTTTGTTGGACACGAGGCGCGACATCGGATTTTGATGCTTGGGAGCGACTTGGAAATAGGGGCTGGGCCTGGCGCGACATGTTACCCTACTTCAAAAAGGCATCTTCACATCCATTATTCGCTGCTTCAGATTCTAACATCGAACAGTCCGAACACTTTACTCCAAACACTAGGAGTCAGGATGCGCAAGATCTTCACATACATCCAGACATGTCGACTCACGGCACAAACGGATCTGTTCACGTATCTTACCCTCGCTACTTCTACGACCAGTCTTGTGAGTTGTTTTTGCAAAGTGACTGATAGCAGTACTAATGAACTACAGCGAATATTCTTCGAGGATTCGCAGAACTCGGTCTCCCAATCATTGGCGAGCCTAATAATGGTCGTGCTGCCGGAGCTATGATAGTCCCTTCAAGCATGGATGCCAACGATCAGACAAGGTTCGACGCGAGACAAGCCCATTTCAACCCATCGGTTCACCGTACGAACCTCCATATCGCCACGGATCAGCGTGTGACCCGACTGGTGCTGGCGACAAGGGATGGGTTTACGACCCGTCGAAGAATCGTGGGAGTCGAGGTACGGACGTCGCAGATAATAAGGGGCTTAACTAACAAGACAAGTTTGCCGAGCATGAAAACTCCACTCGAAGGACCATAACCTGCTTGAGGGAAGTCATTCTATCGGCCGGCGCGATATTCTCTCCGACTCTACTCCAAGTCTCGGGCATTGGCCCGGCGAAAGTCCTTCAGCACCTCGGCATCCCAATCGAAATCGACCTACCTGGTGTTGGTTATAATTTGCAAGACCATCCCGTTGTCCACGTTACATACTACTGTAAGATGATGAAGCAGTACTTACAATAGTCGCTGACATCTCTCAAGACTCTAATTCCTCGCTGTTCCGAAGCACAGATATACACGGCGATGTATATGATCGGGTGGCTCAGACATATCGTCACAACAGAACGGGTAAGCTTTCTTACGTTTCCTCATTCCTACAAGCTGAAACCTCAATAGGCCCATGGACTGCACCGCTAGTAAACACAGTTGCCTTCCCTGCTCTTCGGTGGGTAACACATGCGTGGAGAAAAATCGCCTACCGGATCGATGCCGCAGACACTGAGCTTCCAAACGATACACCCGCCTCCGTAAGAAAGGGCTATGAGCGACAGAAATTGCTACTTCGTGAACAAATTCTGCGAAACGATACTGGCGTCTTTGAAGTTATGGCTACCTCCTGGGGCGAACTGACCATCGCAGCTCAAAAGACCTTCTCTCGTGGGACTGTCCGGCCGTCGACACCGTCAATGTTCGACCCACCGCTACTAGATCCACGATACTGCTCTAACCCTATCGACTGCGAGATACTGGTTCTAGGGTTGCAGCTCAACACGAAGCTGATACAGACCGACGCCATGAAGGAGCTCATGCCAATACCTGACAAGGGGTTCAATACCACCGATGCCGACGAACTCATGAGACGAGTCCTCGGGAGAATCGATACAGAGAGGCACCCCTGCGGTACGACAGCCATGCTGCCACTCGACTTGGGCGGCGTGGTGGACTCTGAGCTCAAGGTGTACGGGACGTGTAATCTGCGGGTTGTGGACGCGGGCATCATGCCGCTGATTCCTGCTGCTCACTTGCAGGCTTCTGTATATGCCATAGCAGAGAAGGTTGGTGCCGTTTGAGAACAAGCGAGCTGTGATTGCTGACTCGATACGTAGGCTGCGGACATGATCAAGTCAGGATCAAATAGACCCAATTGTCCAGTCGGACCGCCGCATCCTGGCCCTCAACCTACATTTCCAGGCGGTCCATCTCAAACATAACCAGATACGATGAAGAGAGTTTGTGGCACGGAATAAATCGTGGAGGACGTATGCAGACAACATACGTCTTTTCTGGTGTATGTCTTCTGGATATCAGTTGCATACAATCGTGTTGGGATTTGATGCCGGAGGCGGAGTTCAGAGATAAACCAGTAATCGTCCTTCGGAGAATTTAGACGTTGCCTATCTAGAATCAGGTATGGAGATGATTTCAAACAAAAGTGGTCAATTCCATCGATGACTTGTACAGTCTCCTTTCACACCAAACCCCTATTATTCATCGTCCTCCTCCTCATTGAGCTGCAAAAGCCCCTGATATTCCTTCGGAAGCACCCTCTTCAAGTCTTCCACAATGCCCTTGTACATACCAAGCTCTGCGATCAGCTCCCTCTCCCTCTCCCGGCCGTCCTTGGCCAGCGACTTACGGAAGTAGGCCAGCTCGGCGCCCTTCTTGCGCAGCTCGGCGTTCCGCACCGCCAGGACATCCTGTATCTCAATCTTCTCCCGAACCAGGTTCCGGTTGACAATCTCCGTCTCCTTGGCCCGGTCCAGCTGCTCCTTGAACTTGGTCTCCCACTCGGACACGCGCTCCGGCCACGTCGGCGTCACCACCGACACCACCGTCGGGCGTTGCTCCATCTTGCGCGTGTGCGCCACGCCCGGGTGCTGCTCGATGGCCGGCATCACGAAGATGGTCGAACCGTGGCCTTTGCCTTTGATGCGGTAGAAGCGCGTTAGCATGTCCACGGGCACCAGCCCGCGCGCATACCACGCGCCGCCGCGGTTCTCGTGCCACATGCGCTCGCCGCCAACGCCGCTGGCCTTCCAGATCTTCTCCTTCTGCTCGATCTGCCCCTCGGCCTTGTCCATAAGCCGGTGTAGCAGGCCCTGCACGTCGTCGCCGGCGTTGGCCAGGATGAACTTGTCTTGCGGGTAGGCGATCTCGCGACCCTTGGACAAGCCGTCAGGACCAATGGTCCGCATCACCTGCTGCGGCACGTGAGCCTCGCCGGCGAGAAGGTCCAGCGCGTTAGCGTAGTTGATCTCCAGCTCGTGCATACGGCCTATCAGGTGCTGGTGATGCATCAGCCACTGGCCGAGGAGAGTGTTGCGCACGCCGGCGAGCTGATCGGTGTCGAACTCGTGTGAGGAGGGGAGGAGAGATAGCAGGCCGCCTGAAGCGCTGTACTCGTGGTCGAGGATCTCGAGACACTCGTTGGCGTGCATGGCCAGGCTGTGATGCGTCTGGTATGGCCGTCGAAGGCCATCCTCCGGCGCCAGGGGCCCAAAGTCGCGAGCCTCTTTCAGGGGGCAGTGATGCTGGATGCCGTCGGACTCCGACTCCGACTCGACGATATTTGCCAGCGCCCAGAGCGGGAGGTGATGCGACTCATCTCCGTTTTCGTAAGGTATGTTGAGCTTGTTGAGCCAGTCGAAGGCCTCGTGCTGCCCGTGATCAGTCATCAGCTCCGTCTCAGCAGATCTACCACCTAAACCATCGATGGGGCGGCTGTCGGTGGAAATGCTGAGCCTCCGGATGAGGCTGACGAGCGACTGGGCGTGCTGCTTGAGGGCGAGCAAGGTGGGCGCCCGTTCGGAAGAGAGGTACGAGCAGTTGACATGCTGGATAACCTCAAGTTCCTTGGCTGTGAGGAGGCCGGACTCGGGGATAGTCCAAGTGGAAGCGTACGAGGTCGCATAGGGGTTGGATGGGATCTCGAGGGGCTGGCGAGGATCACCGCCTACGTATAGCTCTGAGTCGCCCATATTGGCAAACAATGTGGGACTGGTTCCTGCAAAGGCTTGGGGATGTGTTTATGTCAACGACCGAGGTAGATGGATGACACGGCAGGTAGCAGACGCAGAAACGGAGGAAACAAAAGACAAGAGTGAAAAGAGATCATGGTCTCATTTCATGGTTTCCTTTGACGAAGGCCTTGTGGTTTATCACATGGATGGCTTTGCAAGTAGTTGCTCGCCGCACAAGGGCGACATGCGTTGCAAGCAATCATGCGAGGGGCATAGGTAGGGTGAGGCTATTCGCAGAACAAAGAACCCTCCATTGTTGTAAGTAGGCGCATTCCAGCGTCTAAAGCGCGGACTTAAATGTCAGTGTTGCCGTCGAGAGAGCGACCCGTGCTTCCTCAATCTAACAAAGAAAGATGCACGGTCTCTCACGTATCTTTGCCCAAGTCAGAGGGCTTCTTCTTTGTTCGACGATGTCTCAACCCTGCGAAAGCTAGCTGCCACAGAAAGCCATCCTACTCAGCCGCTTAGCTGATAACAAAGAATTCGGGTAACATTCATGGTCACAATCCCGTCTGGTTAACTAACAGCGTATAAGTGAGCCGACTATATTAGAAGTCCCTCGTATACTAGTGAGAATGACACTCCACTGACGAAAGAGAAGTAAATAAATACATATCGTGTACGTTTGTACCGTTACGTTCCCTCTTTAAATGACGGTGATCTGTCAATGGAATGATTTAACCAATGCTAATGACTGCACACTGGCGACATCTCACAAACTGGATTTGGAATAGGCCGGCATAGGATCGCTCGCTTTCGTGGACCGTTGTTCAGACTGTAAGCTCCCAGAAGCTGTATTACCTACCCGTGAGCGGACAGGTAGACTCCTTCGAGACATGTATCCAAATTTGACGCTGCCTGAGTACTACTACTAGTAAACATTACTAGTAGTAGCAGTACCTGACGGTCATTTCGATATGATTATTTAGACTTTAATGTCCCCTGGCGAAAAGCGACACATCAAACATCAACTGCCGAAGATGGCAACATGCTAACATGGGTCGTTCATCAAAACCTTCCGCGGCATCGGAAAGACTCCTCCTCAAACGTGGCACAGAGCCACACTTGCCACACTAGCCACAGTGACATCCTTGGATAGCATAGGTCCCGTCAATAAGGAAGAAAACCGCAGGGGGGCGAGAGGGTTGGAGGGGACGGGTGGGCAAACGTGCAAGGGGGGGCCAGTGAATGAGTGGGCAAGGTGGACATCTCAGCTGGACCAGGCATCGTTAGCGCGGCGAGAGACAGATTGGACTTGAAAGCGTGGGCCGACATGTGTTCTATCCATGCTTTCATGATCCATCCTCACCGACAACAGCCAGACAACCTGAGAGCGTCAAGAGTGTGCTTCTGGAATGGAGAAGTGCGTACGCACCGCGTTTTGCGGGAAAAGGGGCAGGGGGGAGGAGAGGGTGGATATCTCAAATACGAATGTTTTTTCGTACCACCTTGGCAGAGACTTTACGAAACGAGCGAGGGAACGCCCGATCGAGATGGGAAATTGGCATCTCGGTCTAGCGCAGAGACAAAGAAGAAGAATCGACGAGCGAGCTGATGATGGTACGTACTGTAGCCGATTTTGGCTCCTACACTTCGGGCAAAAGTGGCCTGGCTTGCTGGCGAAGGCCTCCAATACTGTTACCTACTTTCTGTACAGTATGTCATAGATGATAGTATCGGGGATCGCGTGGCCCAGAGCTCTGCTGGGGATTCCCGTTGATTAATTACCTTATTCGGGCGGGAGGCGATGCTCGGAAGCAAACCGCCACAACAGCCAGCACAACAAGTGCGCATTCTTGGTGTTTTTTGGGTGGGTGATGTCACAGCGCCGACTATGTGCGTTCGCACCCATATCATCCCTGTCGAGCTGATCCAGATGTCAAAAGCTTGATTCCGTCGAGGTCTGGAACAGCGTTGCATTGCATCGACTGTGCAGATTGTGTCGACGGCACGTCGCAGGATTGCTGCCCTCCCTTTGGAGAAACAGACGGACGGACCCGGCCAAGCTGATAGCAGATCTTGGGCGTGACTCTGCAGAGATTTCGGATGCATTTTCGTACCAACACTGCCTCCGTAGGAATAATTACCTAGTCGTCTGTCCCTCAATCAAAAAAAAGGGTCAAAGGGATATGGGTCTGAACCGTTGTCTGGACCTTTGTGGATTTTTACGCCCTGTATCCATCTATTCGTAGAACCACCATGGACCTGCCGGCCAACCAGCTCAGCAGGGTTCAAACTTCAGTCCCAACCTTAGACATGGAGAGCGAAACAGAGCAACAGCCGAGAGAGATGCCCTGCAACTGCTGGCCTGCTGCCAGGCCCTGGGCAAGCGGCTACACCAGATGCCGGGCGCAGCGCCAGCGCCAACGCCAGCGTTAGTGGAGGGAGGATTTGCAGCCCAGGGTTACATCATGCCGGCTTGGCTTTGGGTAATGCCTTGTAATAGAAGATTGGCACGCCTCCGTCGGTGCTGGCTGCGTCATGGATCGTTGATAGTAAGGTAAGTGGGCGGTTTTCTTTTGGTTGTTGGTGGTGCTCTCGGGCTTCCCGCTGTTGGTTTTTGGTGTTGACTCGGTCATAGCATCCAGTTCCACGGATGTCATGGATGGTCATGGCCATGGCAGCTGAGCGCCAGCAGCAAGCCAAGCCATGCACTTCGACTCAAGCTGTAGACGCCCAGACCCCATCGTCAGGCGACACAATGTGGCTGTGTGAACATGAAGTGAAGACTGCTACACGCATGCACATGCTGCTGTAGTAGTTCCTGGTGGGACGTACGTATCTAGTCTATTCGTACAAGCTGGAGATGCGACGCGATGTCATGGCCCGTAGCCTTGAAACCTCCCAATGTCGACAATTGCCCTGTGTGTATGTTTTCGCTTGCAGGTCAGATTGTGTACGACCAACTCCAGATCGACACACACTTCGCGGGGGATTGGGCTGAGACAATGACTTATTAGTGCATCCATGCCGCAGCCGTAGTCAAGTAGTGCATCGATAGTACGTGTACAGCAAAGCAGGAGGCCCTTTATTTCCCATTATTTTTCCTCATTGCCCCCTATGAACATCCTGTAAATGCTAGTACGAATACTAGCCGTCTTCATCACCAGTCGCGTGTGAAACATCTTCCAAGGTCGGCAGAGACTTGGCGTTTCTTTAATTTACCTGCCGCCCGCCTCCAGCTCCACCTCTACCTTACCTTAGTATCTTAACCACCGCTTCCACCATCTCGGCGGCGCCTCCCATTTCCCTTCCTCTCTCTTCCACCACCAAAAATCGAGTCTTGCATCAGCAAAGACAACAACTCCGACGCGATACCCCGCGACAACTCGCGACAACAAACACTAGACCAGACCCTTCGCCGCATCACAGCCCGAGGGCAACAGGGCCGCCATCATGGGCCAATTCATGAGCTGGATCAACAAAAATGCCCCCAAGGATCCCAACAGCGGGTCGGCGACCTCGAAGCAGCCTCCCTCCATCTCGGGTGCGTCCTCTCCAGCACCAGCACGCGATATTTGCGTTGCTTGGTAATTTAAATCCATCGCGACAATAACTGACAATACTCTAGGCATGGTCTCGACCCTCGTCCCCGTCTTGGTCGCTGCGGCAGTTTACTTGGTCATTTTCCTCGTGATTCGCAGATCGCACAGACGTTTCTATGCCCCGAGAACTTACTTGGGTTCGCTGCGAGAATAGTATGACACCTCATCCACCGTTGATTGCGGAGGCTACCGCAGCAAAGTCAATACTCGACGGACAAAGAACCACTGCTAATTCTAATCTCCCCGCAGTGAACGAAGTCCCGATCTCCCCAATGGTTGGTTCAACTGGATCGGCACCTTCTGGAAGATCCCCGACGCCTATGCGCTCCAGCACCAGAGTCTCGACGCCTACCTCTTCATTCGATATCTCCGCATCTGCTGCACCATCTGCTTCGTCTGTCTTTGCATAACATGGCCCATCCTCTTCCCCGTCAACGCCACTGGCGGTGGTGGTTTGAAGGAGCTTGAGATCCTGTCCTACAGCAACATAAACATCAAAAAGCACAAGAACAGCCTCTATGCTCACCTTTTCGTCGGCTGGGCTGTTTACGGCTTCATCATGTACATGATTATGCGCGAGTGCATCTTCTACATCAACGTGCGACAGGCCTTCCTTCTTACGCCTCAATACTCCAAGCGAATTTCCTCGCGTACCGTGCTGTTCACCTCGGTTCCCGAGGCCTACCTCGACGAGACCAAGATCCGCCAGCTGTTCAGCGAGTCTGTCAAGAACGTGTGGCTGGTAGGAAACACCAAAGAGCTGGACAAGCTTATCGAGGAGCGCGACGAGGTTGCCATGAAGCTCGAGAAGGGCGAGGTCAAACTGCTGAAGCTGGTCAACAAGGCTGTCATCAAGGCCAACAAGAAGTCAGGCCAAAGCGTTGACAAGACCCCATCGCCTGCCGATACCGAGTCTGGCAGCATTGCCGCCCGATGGCTCCCCAACAAGAAGCGCCCTTCGCATCGCCTTGGACCCCTTGGCCTCATTGGCAAGAAGGTCGACACCATTGAATGGGGCCGCGAGGAGCTACACAGGATTCTTCCCCAGGCCGAGACAGCTCAGGCTGACTGGATGGCTGGCAACTTCAAGAAGAGCCCTGCCGTCTTTGTCGAGTTTCACACGCAATCCGACGCTCAGGCCGCTTACCAGGTCGTCACTCACCACCACGTCTTACACATGTCTCCCCGGTACATTGGAGTTCAACCCAACGAGGTCGTTTGGAAGAGTTTGGCTATGCCATGGTGGCAGCTCATTGTTCGCCGCTACGCCGTCTATGCCTTCATCACCATTCTTATCGTCTTCTGGGCCATCCCTGTCGGTGTCGTGGGTATTATCTCCCAAGTCTCAACGCTCAAGACTCTTCCCGGTTTGACCTGGATTGCCAAGATCCCCACGGTTATTCTCGGTGTGGTCTCTGGCCTTCTTCCGTCCGTTGCTCTGTCCATCCTCATGTCGCTGGTCCCCGTCATCATGCGCCTATGTGCCAAGCAGGCTGGCTGCGTGTCCCTGTCGCAAGTCGAGCTTTTCACACAAAATGCCTACTTCGTCTTCCAGCTCATCCAGGTGTTCCTCATTCGAACCATTGCCGACTCAGCCTCGACCGCCATCGTTCAAATCGGACAGAACCCCGGAGCCGTATTTGACATTCTATCAAAGGCTCTCCCGACTTCTTCCAACTTTTACATCTCTTACTTCATTGTCCAGGGCCTTACTATTGCCATGGGTGTCTTGACGCAGGTTGTTGGATGCCTCATCTTCCAGATCATGTACAAGTTCCTTGCCGGAACGCCCAGGGCCATGTACAAGAAGTGGACTACCCTCAGCAGCTTGATGTGGGGAAGTCTTCTGCCTGTCTACACAAACATCGCCGTCATCAGTAAGTTGTTCGCCGTGTAATTGTGCACGATCTTAGCTAATCAATCAAAAGGCATTGCCTACGCTGTCATTGCCCCCCTGATGCTATTTTGGTCCACCCTTGGCATGGGTCTATTCTATCTCGCCTACCGATACAACGTCCTCTTCGTGACGGACACCACGATCGATACGCGGGGTCTGATTTACCCCAGGGCCCTCAAGCAACTCTTCTGCGGTGTCTATCTGGCCGAGATTTGCATGGTTGGCTTGTTTGCCTGCTCCAAGGCCTTCGGTCCTCTGGTGCTGATGGTCGCCTTCCTGATTTTCACAATCCTGTTCAACATCACAATGAGCAAGGCTTTGGACCCATTGCTGTACAGCCTGCCCCGTTCCCTCCAAATTGAGGAGGAGTTGATGCAGAGGAACCAGCAAGGCTCACCTGAGCTTGAAAACGGCCAAGTCAGCAACGAGACCAAGGGTTTCGGTAAGCTGGTGCCTGGCGGAGGTGCTGGAGTGCAGAAGAAGGGCAACTTCCTCACCAAGTTCCTCAAGCCTTGGATCTACGCCGATTACGAGACGTTCCGAAGCCTCGTTCCTCAGGAGGAGCATGTTGAAATCACCCGCCACTACACGGATGACGTACAGAACAAGGCCTACTTCCCCCCTTCAGCGACAAGCGAGACGCCGATTCTCTGGATTCCCGAGGATCCCTCTGGCGTGTCGAAGCAGGAGGTGGCGTTGACGAGCAAGGTCATTCCCATCACAGACGAGGGCTGCCAGCTGGACGAGAAGAACAAGCTCGTGTGGGACACGGAGGGAGCGCGACCCCCGATCTGGAACGAGAAGATTTACTACTAGAAAATTAGTGATACCCATGTGTGTGTCGGCTGTTAGGCCGTTGGATAGTCGACTGGCGCGGGTGGTTGCAGAGTATAACAAGGTGCGCCATGTTGGAGGAATGGGAGGGATCTGACTGTTTATGCCGATTCCGGAGACGAGTCTTCTTTGTAGCAATAAGTCGAGGAATAATTATAATGCCAAACCTCAAATCTTATTTTATGCTGCTTAGGCGTGGATTGGCTGAGAGAGAGGAAGATAACCCGGCTACCTCAGTGTGATAAACGACTAAGGCCGAGGCTGAACTCTCTGTAGTTGATCTACTTGCAGTGGCGGCTAGTAAAAGCTTAAGTTTGTTAATGGTGTGGCACTTTACAATGTGACCAGCTCCAGCCTAGGAGGATATTGTGTGCGTTGTTGCTCGAGTGAATCACTTCTTGACTAGTACTTGCGTACGGCCTGGTAACTTGCCTTGCCCCTCACTATAAATATGATTATATGTGGCCGAGCCGCTGCGTGACCGGGTGGGATAGACGAAATGCGCATCACAGGCTCGAAGGAGGTGTGTTAACAACAGCGAAAAGGAGATTAGTGGCATTTTATGTGCGAATACATATTGTACTATACTCTACATACTACTAATACGTAGTATATCAGAAACGCAGTAATTCAAGTTAATTGCCGTCGACACATTGGTCCCTCGTAGCCGCTCCGTCCTCGCTTCCTTGCAGGCTCCCTTGCACATGTGAGAGCTCACTATCGATCACCAGCTTCCCGAGTTGGTAGCCGCTAGCTACGCCAAACCTTGTACGTACAACCCCACTACGAATACAGCCCACCACAACCCGGTGCAACCCTCCACCAACCTGCGCGTCTCCGTGGCAACAGTCCACAACAACAAAGGCCGTGATTGTGACACTCGGCTTCATGGCCAGGGTAGGTCGATTGTGCGCAGGGCTCAGATGCAGCGCTACATCCAGCGCCATTGAAGTGTACATGCTATGCTCCTACTGTAGTGCTGCCGTCTTTCTTTCGCTGGCCCTTTAACCTGCGCATCGCCCCCGATCCCTGCTGCGGTCCCTGCTCACACTTGACGTCCGAAGAATACTCCAGGGGACTTGTTTGGCTAGACATCAAATCGAACACCACTTGGCTTCTCACCTCAACAGGCCTTGCTCCAGCGGCCAGTTAAGCAGACCCTCTCTCAGACCCTCTCTCTCTCTCTCTTTTCTCTCGACCAGCCGATCAGGGACCAGCAGGAGAGACACTGGGCGAGACAATTACCTGCCTAGTGACCTTAACTAATAAGCGTGCGGGTCGGGTCAACAACCAGCTGGCAAGCGGCAGACCGTCAGGCCGTCAGACCTTCAAAAGAAGACCATAACGAGGGCCTCACTTGCGACCATGAACTGAGGCAGCATCGGCGCAAGGCTCACGTCAAGATGACACCGTCGTCGACCATCATGGCCGCCAGGTCGGTCCAGCGAGCTGTCTACAGCTCCCTCACTCTTCTCCTGCTATTATCGATATCTGCATCTTCCGCCGCGGCGCACAACTTCCCATACGTTCCAACCCAGATTCTCATGCCCAGCTCGTGCTTCGAGCCCGCAGCAGCAGCGTGTGACGGTCACGATATCGCATACATCTTCCACCAAAGCGACGATGGCGTCGACTTCAAGGCTCTCAACTTCTCTACCAACATCGACCTGGATTTCAAGCTCGATACCCTGTCCCAGACGCTCCCTTTCCTCGACGACAAGCCAGACACGACGGCTTTTGGGGCGACCAGGACCGCAAACGGAACGCTCTTGGTCTATGCCGGGCAATGTGACGGCGACCGAGGCGACGCTTGGAGCTATACACAGGGCGGGCAATGGGAGAAGAGGAGAATGGCAGACGACGGGGAGGGGCCACGAGGACCTTACTTTCTCGGAGGCTCAATGGCCTTCTCCTCGACGTTGGCGCCAACCATGGATCAGCCCACGATATATACCTACGGCGGAATGTGCACAACCCCTGAGACCAACGCCGATAGCTGGCAGTCGTCCGGCAACTACACCAAGTCGATGCTGAGCCTCGCGCCGACCAGCGAGCAGATAGACACGGGATACACCCTCAGCGTCGCCTCCAACTCGGGCCCGCGCACCCCCATCGCCGGCTTCACTCTGACGCCGCTGACCCCGTCCATGACCAATAAGAGCGGTATTGTGACGCAGCAAGCGAGCTATGTGCTGCTTGGCGGCCACACCCAGCAGGCCTTTATAAATATGAGCACCGCCGCCGTCTGGAACCTACCCGCCGAGTCGTGGACCTACGTCGCCATCCAGGGGCCCGACGCCATGGCCAAAACCGAGCTTGCCGTCAAGGGTCTTTCGAGTCGAGCAACCACTTCCGACACTGTCTACAGTCGATCCGGCCATACCGCCGTGCTGAGCGAGGATGGCCAATCCGTCATCGTGCTGGGTGGCTGGGTGGGCGATATCGACACCCCTGCTGAGCCGCAGCTTGCGATCCTGGAGATGAGCGAGGCCTATAGTAGCTGGCAGTGGCAGATTCCGGACGCGCAACCAGATACTGATGGCATCTACGGCCACGGAGCGGCATTGCTTCCAGGCAACGTCATGATTGTTTACGGGGGATGGGAGATAAGCTCTTCAGCCTCCCGGATGAAGCGCCAAGTCTCGTCCGCCTCCTCGCCCAGGTTTCTCAACCTTACGTCCATGTCCTGGACGAGTTCATATTCAAATCCAAACGCCGGCCGACCGTCGCCTGGAACACCCAACGCACCCAACGAGGACGGAAAGCCGGATTCGAAAAGCCTTGGTCTGGGTCTTGGCCTAGGGCTTGGTCTTGCCGTCCTGATCATCGTCAGTATTTTCGTCTTCCTGTGCTGGCGCAAGAAGACTCGGAGAGAGCGCGACCATCGCGATCAAGCGGTACGTGCCTTGTCCCAGGATGCGAGTCACTTCTTCCCCGACCATCACGGCGAGATGATGGAGCGCGATGAGCCTGATCCCTGGGGGCCCAGCGGCTGGTACACGGGCGGGCAGGACCCCTATCAGAACGGAGAGCGGTCTCTAGGCTATGAGACCATGCGAGGAGGTAGTGGGGAGCCGTCTCATGGCTCTCTGCCAGGCCTGCACATTCCGCGGAAGCCCGTGACGCGACAGCAGCGGGTAGGTTATGTACCTACCGCTACTCGCCCAGCGAGCTTCGTCTCGGTGCCTGGACGTATACACCCCATCTACGAGGACGAAGAGGAGGAGTCCTATCACCATAACCAGCATAACGAGGTCTTGACACCCACATCCGAAGCCCCCTCTGACCCCTTTCTCACACCCACACACAACCATGCGCCGCCGCCCAATTTCCCACCTCCGCCGGGCAGTCGTGGCTCTAGTACACCGAGCCCCGAGGGTCGCCGTCATGATCCCGAAGTCCAGGACTGGGTATCAGACGTCGACGCCGCGGACGCGATGCTGGCGCGTATGAACAGCCGTCAGGGCCGTGGCTCGCCCACGCGGCGAAACTCACATCGTTCGGCCCTAAGGGATGACGAGTCGCGGAATGGCTCTAACCTGTCCGAGTCGGCGCGTAGTATGGCCGAGAGCTTGAAGGCTCCCGTGAGGCTCTTTGCCGGCTCGACTCTGTTGGGAGGGAGCAGCACGGAGCACCAGAAGCCGGGGAGCTCGTCTTCGAGCAGCTATAACACGGCTCGCTCGTCCTTCGGCGCCCTCCAAGCTGAAGGGCCGTCGCTGCTCCTCGGTCGGAACACGGCTCCTAGTCCGAACTACGACGAAGACGAACAACAACCTCCCTCCTCGCCATCCAAGTCGAAGCCCCGACGTGGCTGGCTGGGCTCCTTGCGACGCGTCTTCTCGACGTCGGAAAACACGACGCCCACATCATCACGCGAGGATATGTACCAGCGGGACCACGACCCATCGGGTGGCGACTACGAGCCGGGCCTGGTTGGGCTGCGCGGCGAGCTTCTTAGGCGGAAGCAGGGCCGGCAAGACTGGGACGAGGGCGCCGGCGGTGAGTCTGATTGGGACATTGAGCGGGCAGTCGAGCAGCGGCTGGTGCAGGTCATGTTCACGGTGCCACGGGAGAGGTTGCGCGTCGTTAATGGCGGCGACGACGACGGCGATCGGGACGATGACCTCGAAGTGCCAGTGCAGCCGCAGACGGCGGTGCTGGTTGATCCCGAGAGCGAAAGCCAAATATCAGGGGAGGGCGCACGGGTGAAGGAGGCTGAGCTGAAGAGAGAAGCCGAGCAAAGAGAAGCCGAACAAAGGAGAGAGGCAGAATTAAGGAGAGAGCAGGAAGAGATCCATCGACAGAGGGAGTTTGAGCGCGAAGAGGAGAATCACGCACAAGAGAACGATGGCCTGATCGACGAGACACACCAAGATACCCATGGCCACGAAGATCCATATCACGCCCAGGAGCAAGACATAACCACTACGACCATCGCCGCCGAGCCAGATCACCACGACCAGCCGCACCGTCATCCTCACAACCACCACCATCTCCACCACCACCGCCCCATCCACATCCCGCCGCCCCTCGAGGAAACCCACGACTACGACGATACCTTTCTACATCCAGACACCTCCCCCCTCGATCCGCGCTTCTCCCACTCCGACGACTCCGTGGGACGCCGCTCCTCGGGCGTCGTTCTCGAGGCCCAGGCCGTGCCGCTGACGCGCGAGCGGCCTCGCACACGCGTGCTCCAGATGGTAGATAGTTTCGAAACCCTGGCTAGTCGTGAGGGGAGTCCAGAGCGGTTATGAAGGGAGGTGACGTGAAGTGAACCTGAGAAGACGGAAGATGAGGAGGAGGCAGATGGGGAGGGAAAGAGTAGGGCCTGGATGGCATCTACCAACTTGTATATAGTGTCTTTTTGGGAACAGCATTGGGATTTCGGGAGTGTATTCGCCCTCGGTTGGGCTTGGCTGTATTTATGGACGCTTGCTGCTGTTGCAGAGCGTCAGAACACATAAGGATATTCTTGCTTGGACTCAGGATTGAGATCCGGGATTTGGGGGCTTGGGAAGCTACAGTAGCGAATCGTTCAAGCAATTGATCATATATAATCACTCGTCCTTTCAAACACGATCATCCAACTTCGCCGTTGGCTCATCGCCATATCACCATCACCATCACGTAGCAACAACAATAACAACAACAACAACAACGGTGTACGTACATAGCTGCCGTCTCGTCGTAGAGGACAGCATCATCGTGCAGACAATCCACTCACTCTGCATACATGGCACTCAGCTGTACTATACAGCGCATCCGATCTCGATCCCACGGAAGCAAACACCAGAACCAGTTAGTCGTATGAGGGAGGAGGGCGTGCACGCAATCAGCAATGGAAACGAAAAGGCGACGATCCGAAAGTCGGGCGCGAGGGGCGAAGTCTATCCATGATATCCCGGTTTTGCTCTTCCAGGTTCTGGGATTCGTTTCTCCTGTTCCTGATGATCCGATCCTCCTCCTCTCCCTCGCGTTGGATGCTCAATTATTCCCTTGAAACGCGTTGTTGCTCCCTTCCGAGTTCCCGACGCCACCTTCTCCACAAAGCGGCTGATCGGCGGGAGCATCTTCATTTCCGCGCGGCCGGCCAGGGGGGAACAGGGGGACGCGATGATTAGGTCGTTAGGAGACCCCTGCTTGCGCAAGCTGAAATGCTGGCTGCTTTTTCTTCCTTTCTCGCTTGATAGATTGAGAGGATTGTGTTCCTGATTGCAATTGCGCGCGCGTTCCTTCAATTTGAGTGGGCGACGTTTCAGTCTTCCTTCATCTGAGAGTGGAGGTGCTATGGGTATATTTGAGGGGCTCATTCCACCGGATAATCACATCAACAAGCTTCCAGCCGGGGAAGTCCACAATGACGACGCCGGTGCGGGTCGCGTCTTGCACGTCCTCAAAGTCCTCGAGCCACTGGCCCGTCATGTCGTTCATCCCGGCGATGGTGCGGTTCATCGGCCCCGCGGCGGCCTCGATGGGCAGCACACCCACGGCCGCCGACACGTGCGCCAGGTACAGCACCGAGTTGTCGTGCGGCGCCGTGGCGGCCAGCTCCAGAGCGTTGCGGATGGCCGACCACTTGTCCGCCAGGTGGTAGACGTCCGGTATGATCCAGTAGTCCTCCAGCTGCATCTGCTTGCCATCCCACTCGAGCCCGTACGGCCCGTCGTCGGCGGGAAATTCCTGCAGGAGAAATATCTTCGAGCGCAGGGAGCCGAGCGAGGGCAGCGGGGAGGTGCGGTCGTAGAGGGTGAGGTGTGCTGAGGCGCCGGCTGCGGTGAGCGGCGAGGCGAGGCGGTAGTAGTTGAAGGCGTCCTCGAAGGTGCGGGAGTTCTTGTTCCCGATCGGGGGGCCTTCTTGCTTGAGGCGCATAATGATGGCCTCGGACGGGTTGGCGTCGAGGAAGGCAAACATGGCGAGAAGAACGTCAGAATAGCTAAAGCCCGTGTAACCGCTGGCATGGTATATTTGTAGCTCATCATCGCGCAGGCGAGCACGGATATCGAAATAGCGCATGCCAAATTCGAGCTGACTGGATATGTTCCAGTTCTGGCACTGCAGCTTCTGAGTGCCGATCTCGTAGGTCATGGTGTCGTGAGTGCCCGGGATACTGAGGCTGGAGAGATGCACATCGTCGGGCAGGTCGGCCATCCAGGCCGGGTGACTGACGAGGCCGGCGTCGAAGCTGTACTCGCTGTGGTAGCCCTTGTAGCAGTTGCCGTAGACCAAGCAGGGTGCGAGGGAGACGAGGAGATAGAAGGAGACCATGACGAAGACGGCTGCGCCGAGGAGGAGCGGCAACCGGTGCCGGTGGGCGAGGAAGCTGAAGAGAGCCATCGGAAGAGATGGTCCGGCGAGGCCCGGCACGGAGCGGCCCGAGACGGAGGGCGAGAAGGAGGAGGAGAAGACTTGGAGTTCCGAGACGGGAAGTTACATTGACGGCGCGGAGGCCGGCGGTTGTGGGGCTTGAGGGCCGGCGCAACGGGCGGGAGAGGTCGAGACGCGGTGGCGTTGGGGGCAGGAGAAGGCGGAGCCGGGGGATGTGTGAAAGCTCACAGTGATGGCGATGGCGATGGCGATGGCAAGGTTGATGCTGATGCTGATGCTGATGCTGGTGGTTTGGTGGTTGACGACGCGGCTGTCACGGATGGGAGAGCTTCGGAACTTCGGGAGCATGGGTTGCCGGGGTGAGGAGACGTCATCGTGAGATTAGTGGGGGCGTACAAGATTGTTAATATTGGTTGTTCGCCGATCGTCATGAATGAGGCAGACATGATAGAATCACATTGTGTGCTTCTTATTGAATGTACGTGTAATTGCAGGTGATTTCTGGAGGTGAGTGCGTCAATAACATCGTGAGCTATCTTCAAGGAGGTTTGCCTTCACAAGCAACCTACCTATCTTGGAGATTTTGTTAGCTTCGGTAGGAGGCATGATACTGTGCTTCCTCGAGATCCCCGGCGACATAACCATGAGTTAGAGGGATACCTATCTGCTAAGTACCATGGCACACTTGGCATTGGATGTAAGCGGCCATTAGTCCATTGCAGTTGAAGATGCCAACCAACTTCCACTCAACTTCGGCAGTTGGACCGTCTCAATTCCCTCAACCTTTTGATCTGCAGTGCAAAAGTCAAAGCAAAATTGAATTCATGAATGGTTCACGGTTCGCTGTCATGACGGTCGCTAGACGACGCCCTGACATGCAATGTCCTAATCGAGGAACTACCGGTAGACGAGGCGGCTGCTAGTCTGAACCAGCCGTCGACTAACAAGGTACGACGACTGGAAACTTACCTTAGAACCTTCACCTCTAGAATCGCCCCGCGCCGAACGGCTAGGAAGCCGGGTCTAGGCGGGTCGGAGAAGCAGACGACGACATATCTACGATATCATGCGGCCGACTTGACCATTTGGGTTGCATATGCTCCTGGGGACTAGAGAAGGGAGATGGAAGCACCATCAGCAGCGCCAGGATGCAGAGAGCCAGCGCTGCTGCAACAAGCGACTTGGACTTGGTAGCGCCACAAACATGATACCGACGACGGTCCGTTGCGAGCTGCTAATTACTGCTGTGTGCTGTGACACTGCTGTGGACGACTCGGGAGCGTTGCAAAGTCACCAGTGGTGAGCCCGCGTGATGGGGTTGAGAGACAAATGGATGCCGACAGTGCAACGAACGCTGATGTGAGTTATTAGCCCGGCTTGTCGCTGCTGATGATTATGGCCTAACAAGGATCCATGATGCCATCCATCCATCCATGGATGGTTTAGCAATCCCGCCTATCGCATCGTTACGCCTGTAAGATACTCCATCCTGCAATGGGAAGACATGCAGAATGCAGTCCTGTTGCGTTGCGTTCTGCATGCCTCGCTTCCGTTCAGTGATCGGTCCTGCACGAGAGCCGAGGCCGCTCGTGGGAGGGGAAACAGGCGTCGCAGAATGAGACAGTTGGACATTGTGCATGAGGGGTCTTGCTCTACGTTTCCCCATCTCCGTACGTCGTAAATTGCTGTTTTGGATGTGCTTCTTGTTGTCATCATTGAGGTTGCGAATAAAGTCAATCGTTACATGCCCATCTCTTTTTGTCGTCCTCCACATGGATGTCAAAGCCCTTAGGGTCTCGCTAAGCAATGGATGCATGGGAATACGATGGAGAATCGTGTTGGAGGCTCTGGGACGCCATTGAAGGTTGGGTAGGGGGGCATGGGGATTGGTCAGTGAGGGTTGAGGAGGGTGTTCGTCATGGTGGTGTGTGTGGTGGGTTTTCGTAGCGTAGCGATTGCGCGTTACCGTAAGCGAACTCGTCCAGCTTGATGATACGAATGAGACGAATGTTTATCGTGATGCGTATCTGATTAATGGCAGCCTTTATTGCTGCAACTCTGAGTATATTATCTTGTCGCCGATGATGGCGACGGAGCGCCTCACCTTGTTGTTTGAGGCTACCGCGAGTCTCACATGGTGATGCATCTAGTAATTTAATAAGAGTTTGATTCGTTATCCTTACCGCCGACGACCAGCCCCGAAGTGATTGATTACCATTCGTTATGTACTCCTGAGAGTCGCCGTTTAGCGCTCGACACGCATTCGGAAGGATGGCTATAGTTGGACACTACTAAGCGTCGATCTGTCTGATCTCTTTGTCCAGAAGAAGCAGCCGTAACAAACCGAAAGGGGAAGCTCACCCTAGTTTTGTGACGGTGACGTTGACCGTCGAAAATCATAATACGGCCGACGAGCGGTGGCCTGGAGCAAACCTCCGGCATCTAATTGCATGTAGGTAATCGTGGTTACGTTAGATTGATTGAGTGGACATGATCTGACCATGCGAGGCGGGCGGGCACCGGCTTTTTGTTACTATGGTAGGAGAGATTGGGAGGGATCGCGAGATGAGACGAGAGTGATGAAATGCCATGTGGATGCTCAGAAAGCCCATCGCCATCGAACGGCCCCCTGGTCAACTGTCCACCGCTCTGTGAATATGTAACCTGGCATCTTGGCTTGGCAATGGAACTTGCTTGCTTCATCGACCGACTGGTTCTCGGATGGCTCCCTTTCCGCTGTCTTGCCTCCATGTCCACGTAACAAGGCCCCCTGTCGAGCCTAGGGGGTTCGACGTCTCCGTCTCCGTGTCCGTCTTCAATGTCTCCAATCACGCCGTGATCTCGGAGAGGTTCATGTCGATCAGGGAGCGCTGCCACGGCACACAGACGCACCCACACGGCACACACCACATATTCACGAAAGTACCTCTTCGATCGACACCGTGCTGGCTGTCCGCAACACCCGCGCGAGCGGCACCACGACTCCACGACACCACAACACCAAGAGGGCGAGATTAATCTGGGACGCAGGGGGCGGGATAACCGCGATTGTGTTCTCCCACGGCCAATCTTTTGCCTTTTGGGCCGGAGGCTTTCTAGGCCAACCAGGATCCGAGCTAGCCAGGGGTCGTGTTCAGGAAGAACCTCGATGGCTGCCATGCTCCAAGCTCCTGTCCAGCTGAGGAGTGGGTTCCCTTCCCTTTGTTTTCTCGACGCGCTTCCAAGCCTCGCTGCTCCGCACTGGCGCTGCTGGTTTCCTGCTTGTTGATGCCATGCCGGCCTCACGAGAGCGCGTGTGGGTGGAAACGGTGGAGACGCATGGGCGCAGAGAGTTGCCGTAGCGCCGCTGGGATGCAGAGGCAGAACAGACAGACTCATCAGACTGCAGACCGGAGACGGATGTTGAAGGCAAAAAAGAGAGTCTCGTACTGCAGCGCCAGCAATAGGCTCGTGGTGGTTATCTTGAGCGTGGTCGACACGTCATGTCCCCATGTAAGGTCTATCGGTCTTTCGTATTTCGGGCATCCTGTGAGCTCTCGCGTCCGGTGAGGGCCGGTTGGGTTGAAGCTACGAGAACTGATAGACGACCTTGACAGCAGAGAGCTCGAGTGCTCCACGATGGAACTGGCTGTTTGTGGTGGTGATCCATGAATGTGAAGCTGTAATAATTACCGTGTTAGTAGGTAGATCTAAGTGGCTACGGTACTTGTTGTTTTGGAAAGCCGTCACGTCCATTCCAGCCGCTGGTACCTTCAACCAACCATTGACCATTGAAAAGGTGGGCAGGTATCCGTACGGTACACTCGGGGTCGTGGTGCCGGCAGTAATTTAATTAGGATTCCGCATAGCCGTCCCAAAACCGGATTGTTACCAGAGTTGGAGGTGAGGTGTGCATGCAATTTAGTCAGGTACCTGGGCTATTTATTCTAGTATTTGGATAATTTATACATAACGGAGTGGGTGTGGTCGGCCCAGTCGTCTGCACTATTTCTTATCGCCCAGGGAACAAGAATTGCTCTGTACATAGAGAGGCCACTCACTGCCTGGGTCTGTCGAATATCCATGGATCCGTAATAATCTTGTGATGGTGGATTTGCTGTCTTCCATCCGTCTTCCAATTGATCTCGGGGGCATGGAAACGGTCCCCCGAAACGCCGAAACCTCGTGGACTCGAAGCCCCGGGCTGGGCTGGGCTTTCAAGCAACATGAGCCTAGGCCCCCAGTGGAGTGCTCGACCGCCCCCCCAACGGCCTCAGCGGGTCCCAGCGGCCCCAGCGGCTTTCTAGGTGGTGACGACATTCAATCCACGGATCAGTTACGGTACGGGTATGAACCAGGGGGCCCCTGGGTTTGCTTCAGGGAACCATCCCAGCTGCAGGCGCAGAGGCGGGCCTTTTTAGCACATCCAAGCCCCGTAAGATACAAGTAGGTAGGTACATACATTAGACGCTGCTGCGTCGTGCCTGCTGCGTCTCTCTCCACTAATTATTGCTGCTCCCGCTCCTGAGGTGACCGCCCGCCCGTCCACGTCGCTCCTTCCTGTAGCAAACCCAAGACTCCAGGCTCTTGTCAATCTCTCGCAGCATTCTCGCCCTCACCCTTACGCTCGCTTTTCGTCCCTCTCGTCCTCTCCCTCTCATCTCTTCACCTCGTCCTTTACCCGCCTCGATTCCTTTGTTCCATCGAGCTAACTTGCTCTGGCTTGGCTCGGCTTCATCGGAGACTCTGCTGGACTCGGTGCCTTGGAAAACTCGCGGACTCGAACGAATTGGTCTTCGGGGCTTTTTTGGGGGGGGGGACGTTTACAAGATCCCTTGCTTCTTTGGGCATCGCCAACTATCGTCTCATCTCTTGGCCAGCGCCTAGTCCCGCATTCGCCGTTCGCCTTTGCCTTGTTTGTCCGTATCTATCGACCAACTACGGCTCTCTTAGCAAGGCTTCTAACGCTCGTAAAGCTCTAAAGGCTTTATAGACCCTTGTCGTGCATTCGGTCGCTTCCTCGCTGTTTACCGCCCCCTGTCTTTTTTTTTTTGGTCTCCTTGTTGGTCACCTCTGGTCACCTCTGGTATCCTCCTTTCTCCCCTGCGACTCCACGGACCACGGCCTGCTTTCGTCCCGCTACCCATTCCAGTCTCTCACCCAACTTCTTTTGTCTCGCCGACCTCGCCAGCAAGTCCTCCTCTATCCTTTGGTTTGCTCGGAAACCCTCGGATCGTTGGACACGAGAATTGGACAAGACGTCTGCCAAGTAGTCAGTGGTTGCTGCTATCACCGCCGAAAGGGGATTCACCATCGCCTCACCGATACCACTGCCACACGTCAAATCAGCTACACGCCACGACCTCACTCGCTTCACCCGCGGCACTTTTTGTCTGCTTGATTGTTGTTGCACTGTCACCAACCGACCGATCGACCACCTTCTGGCAACCTGAGATCCTGTTCAGCACCTTCCTGTGCTACGCCCTCGATTCGCCTTGTGAACCCCGACGACCAAGCCGCTTCAGCCGCTACGCCTACATCAGGAGCTTGCTTCACCAAACCGTCTACAACGCGACATATCATCTACCCACGGCGCTTGGCGTGATATGGATTCAACCGCTTGAACGTCTCTTCTTCCGTTGGGCGTGTTATGTCCTGATTCAGCAGGCCCATCTCGTCGTACCCGATTTCACATGTTCCTCTGTCATCGACATCACCGGTAAAGGTGCGTTACCATCTCGGCGTCTCTACCCTCGAGTGGAAGACTTGGACAGCACTCTCGATTTCGGTTGCTAATCTCTCTGGTCCGCAGGTCTTGGATAAAACTAGTCATCAACATGGTTTCCCTTCTCAACAGCGCCCAACGCCTGGGCGTTCTCTTCCTTCTCGCGACTACATGGTCCACTCTCACGTCCAGCATCATACTCGATCTCTGCTCTTCGTTCAATACCGGCACAACACCAAAAAGTATGTGATGGATTTCCTCCGTTTCACCCAAGCATAGCCAGTATCTAACGCGTCGTCTAGACATCAGCATTTATCAGACCAACGGGCTTTGTCACGATTTCTGCCAAGAAGACTATGCATTCGCCATCACACAGGAAAACTATTGCTGGTGCTCCAACTTTGCTCCTGCCAAATCGGTGCAGAAGGGTATTTCCTCATGCGACACGACTTGTCCTGCATATCCCGACGAGTATTGTGGGGGGCCAGGCCTTTACGGATACGTTGCCCTGGACGGTGTCCTACCGTCAGGCACAAAGGGCCCAGCAGAGGCAACATCTTCAACCCAAGTAAGTCCGAATCTCACACTTCAAATGCATCATAGCCTCGTCGTGACAGGACAAGCGTCTGTCTCTGCTTTCGTCAGCCATTGCATCATGATTTCTCGTTATGCTGTCCGAATTCATTGCCCCGAATCCAATTGGTAAGATATTGTGACTTAACTTTTGGATTCAGGGCATGACGACGACGACGACGGCAATATCGAAGGTGACTGAGACTGTACAGAATACAGTGACTGTGAGGCCGTCTTCAGAGACGTCGACCACCTCAACGAGCAGCTCAACTTCTGTATGGAACATCTGAAAGCTAGCACGCACCCCTGAGCGGGTAGCGGCGCACATGTGAATACTTATAAACAGACCAGGCATGCTGACGAGCTTTTAGACCGATGATTCGACCACGTCGACCGAATCCACCGAATCATCAACTACATCAAAAACGTCAAAAACCTCGACGACCACAACGTCATCATCTTCTGTCAAGACGACACAAGCGCCAACCTCCCTCATCCAGACCGTCACGGCCGGTGGAACTATCCGGACGGTAACGATTGCGCCGGCGGAAACTGGCACGACGGCAACCGAGAACAGTGATCTCACCGTCAAGAAGCACGGGCTCACCACTGGTGCCGTAGTTGGGATTGTGGTCGGCCTCATTGTCGCTATCATCGCCGCCACCGGCCTAGCCTTGTTTTTCTGGTTCCGCCGCAAGAAGCAGCGCAGTGAGCAGGAGGCATTCCAGGATGACCCTAGCATAAGGGGTAGCTCGTCCGGTATGATGGCTGGAGGTCGCCCTGATATGGTCATGGCCGACGGTTCACCAGCTTCGCCAAACTCGGCTGGCAACCGGAACAGCACGTTGCAGATCGACCCCAGGATGGATCCCTTTAAGCAAGGCCTCTATCTAAGGAGCGCGAGTCACGAGAGCATCAATACCTTACGAGATGACCACGACTACTCGAGAAAGATCCAGCCGCCCAAGGTGCTGCGGGCGACGAACCCAGATCCGACACCAGAGCAATGAAAGCCGCCGCTCAAGCGTCAATGGACTAATTCTTTCTCGGGCTGGTTTCAGGCCTCCTGAGCTCATGACGAACACGACCTTCGCTTCTCCCGTCCAACCCTTCACATCACCCTTTGGCTTTGTTGCATTTCGAGATACCAGGCAGGCGTTGGCATTTTCAGGGGAACAATATAAGGGGGACCACACGACGGATACGTCCCGCCAGCGATTGGTGGGCGGGATCGACGGTACATACACACATACACATGCACCAGCACGGGTGCTGCTTTCAATAGCTCTCTCAGCATGGTTACGGAGGCAGCGACTTACTGCCGTAATATTCCTTTCGCATAGGTATCTATTTTTGCATAAGACACAGCGACAACGCTGCCCTCTGGGACGACGTGGGATATGGGAGGACATTGTGACTATGGGCACAATTACATCAAGGTAGTCGGGATGCCTCAGGGCCTGGATATAATCGGCAGTCACTGCCTAGCGGCCTTTCTTGTACATATGAGCATGAGGAGGAAATTGAGCGACGACCAGTACATTTAGGGCGTTTGGGAACCATTTAGGGTGTCCGTTGTAGATAGCACAACAAGCGGTCACTGATCACCTTTGCCTTTCTGCCACCGTGAAGACTCGAGTAGAATTATGTGGTTTCTGTGCTGTGATGTGAGACTGTACGAAGCGAAGTAAGACTGAGCGGTTACCTTGTCCCTTGGCCAACACGGCAACGCTTCGGCAATAGCGACGAACTGTCACTTAAGCATGAGTTACGTCAGAGTCATTGTGCAAGGCGTACGTTTCATACCTGCACCATCTCCTTTCCCGCCTGGACTTGGGGTTTTTGGCCGGCCTTGGATGATCAGCAGTAGGGGACGCGGACGTGCAATCTTCTGATGAACCATGGCCTGACAAGATACTCTCTACGCCAAATAGGCAAGTAGTGTATACTAAATGACTGTAGACACCTCGACAACGGGGCTTGTAGTGTCGGTCATGGTTGGCAGCGGGAAGGTAGACGTTGTAATATGCTTCTGCCGTCCTACCGTGTACATCATGACAGGTTTGGGGAGATACATGGGCCGCGTGCGATTGTTCCACAGTTGGTGTAATTGCGCACTCGAAACAGTCACTGAGTTTGACTTGTGCGTCTCAGGTGTAGAGAGTCAGAGGCCCGTTTCATGATTGAGACTTCGGTAAGTCTTTTCAAGGTTGAAAGTGTTTGAGGACTGGAAATGTAGAAATGTACCCGTAGAATTTCCTAAAGCGCTTCACGAGGCCAAACCCAGTTATGATAGCCAAAATTATCCATTACGCCGTGGTATCTATCTGGCATCTCTTTGTCTACATGGTATCAAAACCCCAAAACGACCAGAGCCAACCAGCAAGAAATGCACTTTACCCCTATATCCCATCACGCATATATACATACAGACAGACAGAAAGACATAGCACCACAACGACGTTTATATAAACTTTTGCCCCCACGGCTGATTTGGTTGTGGCGCGACAGCGCGCGGTTGGTAGGTTCCTGGCGGGTAGGGATGCGCGGCAGAAGAGGAGGAAGGGTTGCCGGTCGGTGATGAGGGGTCGGCCCACGGAGGAGCGGCGGCGTCCTGGGGCGAATCGGCGTACGGACTTGCGTCGCGATTCGGATCGATATGTGGTTGGTCCTGAGAGCGGCCGGGTCGGGTGGGAGAGGATGTTGTCAACGCGTGGACGCCCTGCTGTTGGCGAGTCTGCTGTTGGTGAGTCTGCTGTTGGCGATTCGGGTGCTCCGGGTTGGGCTGCGCGTGGGCGATGAGGCCGGCGCTCTCCTCGCCTCGGCGGACGCGCTGGTAGCCCGGGATGCCAAAGGTGCTCCGACGGAACTCGGTAGCTATAGGGAGATGATCGGTGCTCTTGACGCCGGCCTGCATGGCGTCGTATGAGTTGTCGCCGTCCTTGTGGAGGTTGGCTAGGCCGTGGGCGTTCTTGTAGCTGATGTCCTCCTTACGGCGCTTCACACCACAAACGAGCCAGCGCATGCCGCGTCCAAACGCCTTGACGAAGTCCCACGGGTTGAGAGCGTCACCGATGGCGGCCAAGCCTAGGAAGCCGCCGCCTGGGAGCTGGGCAACGTTCTCGATGTGGGGCACGCCCTTTGTGATGTCGGGGGCGGGATAGAATGTCTTCTTGACGCCTACCCGGTAAGGCGCGTAGGGGAAGGCCCATAGGTGGAAGATGGCAAAGCAGGCCATCTCAAAGCAAAGAAGTAGAGCTGGGATGCCCACCTTCAGATCGGGATATGCAAGGTATTTGTTGGGGTGAATCAGGTCCAGGGTCGAGGTGCCAACCGAGATACACGTCGTTTGCCAGAAGGCGAGGAAAACGACAAGCTTGATGGCGAGGACCTTGGTGAAGGGGTTGTGTTCAGCCAAAGGCTCACGAAGCTGGAAGTAGAATTGAATCACACACAGCATGGCGATGGTGACAGCGATACAGGTGAGGGCGAGGACCCAGATATGGCCAAAGACGGGGCTATTGGAGCTCTCGCAGTAGCGACGGAAATATTGAGAGACGACGGCGGAGACGGTCATGGTGACACGGACGAAGCAATACTGGTAGATGCCGGCCCAGATGATGTTGAACCAGGTGAGGCCGCTCTTGGGGGTACGCCAGGGCCCGCGCTCGCCGGCACAGCACTTGGCCATCCAGTTGACGGGCCAGATCCAGGGCTTGACGGGTTGCATCTCTCGGAAGAATTGCTTCTGGGAATGCAGGTCAGGGGCGATGTAGTGGCAGAGCAGGGCGAAGAAGGAGGCGATGGCGAAAGCCTCGTAGCAATCGGACATGACCTGGAAGTAGATGGCGTGCCAGTACCACTGAATCTGGCAGAAGGATGAGATGGCGTAGACAGGGACCATGATGAGGATACGAATGATTCTGTGGAGAGGTGTCAGTGGCTTAGACTTGAATGCGTTGTGGCCCGGCGAAATGGAAGGGAGACTCACTGTCGCTGTTCCCGCGGCTTGGTGTAGTGGAGGGCGTGCATCCAAACGAGGTAGAGGCTCAGGGCGGAAGCGATGAGGGCGCAGGAGGCGCCGATGATGCGAGCAAGCTCATGGAAAGTGAGGGTGCCGATAATTTCGAGTTCGTCGCTATCGGTTACTGTTCTTGAAGTCAGTCGGTGTCTTTCGGCCTGTCTCTATATACATATATCTCGAGTTGAAAGCTGTGGGCAGGGCGTCGCTCATCACTCACTCCTCATCTCCTCCAGCGTGGAGTTGCATGTCAGATTCAACATGGTGGGTAGGCGCGGCGGCACCAGCCGTCCCCAGGGCGACTTGACGCAGGTACTATGTACGAGAGTCTGGGCGTGGGCTTGGCGATGGGCGATCTCTTGGTGTGTTCGAGGTCCTATCAGAGGGATCCAATAACGACAACGATTTCCAGCTAGTTATGTTGCCGGCCTCTTTCCAAGGGTATGAGTTCGCCTATGCGGTCGTGTAGTGTGAAGGGAGGGATCGCTCTCCGTCTCACTTCGTGTTTTGTCGTGTTGTGTCGTATCGTGTCGTGGCGTCTCGTCTCTCCTAACTTTCGTCCCGCCTAGCCTTTGTCGGTGTCGTCTTGGGTCTTGGATCTTGATTTTGAGTCTTGCGTCGTCGGTCGTCGGTCGTCGGTCGTCGTCAGGAATAATATCGTTCCAGGGTACTTGTATCGGAACGCTCGGGGGAATTTGGAGCAGGGGAGCCGCGTAATGGGCGTAATTTGACAGTCAAAGACGGGCAGTTTCACTGCAGCTTTGGGTCGGTTCGTCCTTTGTCTTTCTAGAAAGAGTTCCTTCCGCGAACTCGGCGCGTGTGCAAAGAGTCTCGGACTCTGTTGTGCGATCGAGGGAGGGACGGAGCCATCAATCGATGGTGGAATGTTCGGGGCGTGTGGAGTTTGCTGTCGTGTCGACTCGTTCGCGATTGAGTCTGAGTCGAGTCGTCGAGGAGAAGCGTCGCAGGAGAGGCAGGGAGGGAGAAAGGGATTGAAAGACAGTGAAGGGATTGAAAGAGAGTGAAATAAAGAAGAAGGAGCAAGCAAAACTGAAGAGAGTGGAGGGCAGGAAGCAAGCAGAAAGCAGTAAGCAGGAAGGAAGGTAGGAAGCGCAATACGGTAAGGAGCGACGGGAGTGAATGAGGCAGTGTGGCTCGCGATAGACTGGCTGGCTACCTTAGGTACCTTGCCTTACCTTGCCTACGTCGGATAGTCGATGGATCGATGCTTGTCTGGTTGCGGGAGGACAATCGAACTGGAATGGAGCTTCTCGCAGTGGAAGGCTCGTCGCTGGGGGCTCCAGCCGCATCCACGATCGAAAAACGCCTACGGGGCGCGCCAACTAAGAAACACGGGCTGCGCTGGCGTCGGACTGACGTTTACAGGGGGTTACCGACTTGGTCTTCAGCGCCTCTAGCGTCTCTCCCAAATACGAAATGATACCCTCAAGGGGCATCCTCCACGTTGACGTTGACGGTCCCTGGCCCCCCACCCCCATTACATGCGCGTACCGTACCCATGAAATGCATGGATGCATGAATGCCAAGCCACAGAGCATCGTCGACAACGTTCATCAGCGGCAGACACGGCACTCGGACTCGTTGAAAGGCCCCGAGAATCGACAATCCTGGCGCTTACAGCATCAAAAGGTGACGAACCAGTGGAGCGAGTAAATGATAAAGGTGGACGGCCCCGTCACGTCAGTTCAAGTACGGGCATGCACCAAACACCACATAATCAGCCTCATAGACTGGTTACCTGCCTATCCCTCACTCAACAACCGCTTTTGGTCATGGTTGATCCCGTCTTCATCGTCATCCAGCTTACACGCAACCATGTACCTGATGGAATACTGCTATAATCCCAAGCCGTCGAATTCTACATTCTACAATCATACAAATCAACAAGCGCCCCAAACTCCACGCTATCCACTCCCCCCCTCACCACGAGTACGAATACCCGTTTCTGAATGCTTGGGCTTCAACCGCCGTCTTTAATCATTCGCCAGCCATGTCTCGCGGGTATCTTGATGCTTTTGTCGCTGTTTTGAATCCTTGTCCTTTCAACCTGCCTTGTTCATTGTCGTCTTCTGAAATATAGAATGGAGCAATGGCAGAGCTGCCTTCAATGATGTCAACCTTGTTGTATTTTCCTCCTCTCTCCCCTTTTTTTTTCGCGCTGGTCTCTGAAAGGAAAAGAAAGAGGGCGAAACCGAAACCCCATATCCATTGACAAGTAGTGAAGTGTGTAAAGTAGCAGTGCAGCGCGCTCGCATTGTAAAAGGAACCAAGCCCTTGTAATAGTCGAACAAATTCGCCTTGATGATGAGAGCGTAGCCGTCATCGTCCTCGTCCTTCTCTCCTGGTCTCCTCCTCTGTCGCAACCCTCGCTCTCTTTGGTTGTACGCAGCCGGCCAGTTATACAGCGCCATCTCCTCTCCACCACTTCGCTTCCTTTCCATACTCAAACACCATCTTTCCACTTCGCGCAGAATCATAGCTCGAGGTCAACTATCGCCTCGGTCGCTTCTCGCGTTCGCTCGACAGGCCGCCGACACCTTCTTCGCTTCGTCGCTTGCGGCCCCGATCGTCTCTTCCTTCGCGTCGCTCATCTGGTCGCGATCCTGCGTCACGGTGCACTCCGTGTGCCCCGTGTCCTACATGTCCCCCATGCCCTCCATGCCCTCCATATCCTCCACGGCCCCCTCGGCCGCTGCTGGCCCAATCCTCGCCAACTACGCCGATTCGACCTGGTTGAGCTTCTCGGCTTGGTTGCGCTTCTCGAACTGGCTGTGCTTCCCGGCCCATTTGCCCTTCCCGGCCCATTTGCCCTTCCCGGCCCAGTTGCCCTTCCCGGCCCAGTTGTGCTTCTCGACCCAGTTGCCCTTCAGCTCGATGTCGGGGCTCCCGTCCAGGCATCAGATCTCTCCCGACGCTGGGAGGGCCCATCGGCTCGCGCGCTGATCCGCTTGCGTCTCTGGTTGATCTTCGCGACTCGCGTTCCTCCCTTCCAGACTCTGCTCCAGTCCCGGAACGCCTTTCTCGGTGTTCGCGATGCTCTTTGCCCTCGCGCCCTCGACCAGGTGTTCGCTCACTGTCTCGTTCACGACTCCCGTGCCGCGATGACCGGCTCGAACGGCTCTCGCGGTCTCGACGACCGCGCTCATGTTCACCTCTGACAGTGATCTCTTCTCCATTTGGCGTCCCACGGCTCATTGGTTCCTGTCCAATTGCGTCTTGCCGCTCCTGGATAGGGGTTGTTGTTGGTGAACCACCTGCGAGAACTTGAATATCCGAGTTTCCGAGCAGCGTTCGGGGGTTACGGCGCATACTCCCGCTTCGGTTGACATCCGACATGTTCGCCTGCGCTTGCTGCAGTGTGCTGTTGATCCCAGCCAGCTGCCTCCTACTTCCACCGGCTCGAACCCTCTCGTTGCTGGACGAGGGTCCAGTCGGCACTCCTGCGTCACCCATTGGTGGTCCGGGATAGCTGTTTGCAACTTGTCGTGGCCCAGGCACAGCCGCTCGGTCTGGAGTGTTTGCTTGACCCATTGACTGGCGACTATGCGCATGCGGCGGCGGGCCGAGAGGCGGCGGAGGCGGTGGCGGTTGCTGTGGTTGCTGACCACCGATGTGCATTAGCCGATCGGGATGGACTCCAGAGGCTGGCGTATTAGACGGCGCAGGTGAAGGTATTCCTGCGACAGGGCCAACGTTCCTGAGCCTGTCCGAGTGCGGGTTGCCGCCAGGCGTATTTGAAGGTGTGATGGGCCCATTACTCGGTTCGTAAGCACCGCGGCGCCCCCTGACCGACGAAGGTCCTGTAGGAGGAGGCCGCTCAGGAGTCGGGGGCCGATCTGTATCTGGACCTCCAAACCGATTGTCCAACCGGCCAGGGAGAGTCTGAGGGCTCCCATGGCCGCCTCTGGCGGCGCCACGACCTCGACCCCGTGGACCCGACGGAATTTCCGTGACATTCTGAATGCTGTTCAGTCGACCGTAGGTGTGGTCTTGGTGAGGCGCCTTGTAGTCGGCGTCTTGGGTTCGGGGAGGTGGTGGCCCGTGAAAACCAGAAGGATCGCGGCTCTTAGCCACCGGGCCCCTCTCTACCTCACGTTCCATCGGTCTCTCACCTCGGAAACTTCCTGGCATTGGGGAGCGATCTCGTCCTAATGTTCGAGGATCGTGGGGAGGAGGTCGATCAGGTCGTTCGACTCGATCCTCACGGTTCACGTCGAGGGGAACATGCTCTTGTCCATAGCGACTGCTCCGTCGGGGAGAATGAGTGCGTGGCCCCCGTTGTCCTCCTTCGTCTCTCGAGGGACGAGACGGTGCAACATCTCTGATCTTGTCATCGATCAAGGCAGCTCTTGCCACGTTGACTGGTTCCAACGACTCGCTGTCAGCTGGTCGACCACGGGTCCTGCTGGATCGGTCGGAATCGTGGCTGCTTCGAGGGCGATCTCCACCCTCCTGAGCGAATAGAGCCGCCCTCTCGGGATTCATGGGAGGTTCGGGTCCTTCTGAAGATGCAGGCGGCAAGGCTTGAGTGGGGCCCGGTGATTCTGTCAGTAATCGACCGTGCTCCTGTGATCTCCCTCCCCTGCTATCTCGAGGTCGCTCACGATCATGATCGTTCCGGCGTGGTGGTATCTCCGGCCTGGCCGGTTCACGAACGCTGTCCGCGGCTCGGCGATCGGGGAACTCGCGCGGCCGTTCCGACCGAACGGGTTCAGCTGGGCGAGAATCTCGTGGGTCTCGCAATTCCCGCGGGTCCCTGACTTCACGAGGATCTCTTGACTCCCTCGGCTCGCGTGCAACTTCGCGAGGATCGCGTATCTCACGAGGTTCGCGTGCGACTTCACGAGGATCGCGCGCAACTTCACGAGGATCGCGCGCAACTTCACGAGGATCGCGCGCAACTTCTCGAGGATCGCGCGCAACTTCTCGAGGATCGCGAGCAACTTCTCGGGAATCACGTGGCTCGCGAGGATCTCGAGTGCGTAAATCGCGGGGGTCTCGAGGGTCTCTGCCCTCTCGACGCTCGTGGCCTTGCCGGGGCTGCGGGAACCGCTCATTAGGGGCGAAGTGGTTTGGTATAGGAACGTCTGGTCGGCTGGGAAGAGTATGCGGTGGACGATCTGGCAGATTCGTAGGCCGTGGGTCGCTCTTTGGGCCGTTGAAATTGTTGCCGGAGCCTCCATGTGGCGTTAATGAGCGGGCTGGTCCAGAAGCAGGCGTAATGTCCCTTTTAGGGGTATCTCTTGCGGGACCTGTAGGTCTTGCTGGCAAGGAGTCCTTGGCGGGCGTAGTATTGTTATTCGGCGCGAATTCCGACGCTTGCGATTTGGCTTCTTTGGCATCTCTGACTTCCCCATCCTCCTCCTCTGCTGTGATCTGCTTGTTTCCCGATGTCCTGAGAAACGTAAGTCGATTGTCGAAGGACCAGAAAAGTCTACTTACTTGGCTGTAGTGGGTTTGAATTCATGAGCAGTGGGACGTAAATTGGATAGCTTATCCATCTCCGCTTGGGAACCACCGACCTTTCTATGTTAGCTTTGTTCACGTTTTGCGGCTTGCCAATACTTACAGCGCCTGGCCGGAATGCCTGTACCATGACCCATTTGGGTTTCCTCTTCTGAAGCTCTGACATCGCGCCTTGTGCGGCGACTGCCAAATCCACGCGAGAGCCAGTTTCACTATCAGGAAAAGGTTTCGGGGCGGCCTCTTGCTTCGTGATCGTTTGGAGCAGGCTTAAAAACCTTGTGGCCATAAAGTCCACGGCAGGGAAGCAGTCAAGCACATCCTTGAGTACAGTTATGGCGTTCCTGATGTGCATCCACTCTGCGCCTTCCAGGCAGGACCTCAGTGCCATGTTGAGGTTCTTATGCCATCGGAATAGAAGGTCTCGGAATTGAGCATGTTCCACGAATGTTGCCGGTCTCCCGCTCTCATCCACTGTCAAAGCAAAACCAAGTCGAGGCTGTTCGTTGGGGCCTTTGCCCTCCTTCTCGTACGCGCCAAGACGAGAGAAATCCCTGACACCCTTACTATCCTTCTCATTTGGTACGGGGGCGTTCTTGTGCCATCTTGCTAAGTCCTCCAAGACAAGCTTGAGAAAGTGTCCGAGGTATTCAGCCTCCATACTAGTAGAGGTGAAGATAAGGGCCCGCAGCCGATTTGCGTTGAACAATCGATCATAAAGCGACATCAGCTTAAAGCCAGGTGCGTTCCATTCGTGAAGAGCTTTGATGAATCTGTAGGTGTATTCCGCATCGGCGGTTGATAGAAGCATTCGAGGTAGAAAACATTGCTCAAGCAAGATGTCCGAGATGCTATCAGGCTTTGCTTTGGGTTCGGGGAAAGACGACTGGAACTGCTTGGTCAGGTAGAACTTCCACTTCGCCTGTCGAAGCAAATGTTCGCCACACTCTTCGGACAAGCCGATCTGGAGCTGCATAAGCTCCTTTCTCTTTTCGACCTTGCGTTCTTGCCCTCTCCTCGACATGTCGGTACGGTCTCGCGAGATGGCTAGTTCTTCAGCTCTGAGGCGTTCTTTCTCCTGTCTGTAAATCTTGTCCGGACAAAACAAGTCTCCTAGTTGAAGTGCCCAAAAAGTCACATACAAATCGGGCGTGATCTTTTGCCAGGCCTCGGGGCGTATAGTCTCCTGAACCGAATCTACAATGGGCTGTAAGGCTGCCCGAATCAAAGAGGGATCATCCGGTTTCTGTAATTGTTTGGTGTTAGTCGGAGGGCTCGTTGTCGTTGAAATTTGAGCTCCCACCTGTTCGTCTGTTGCCACGATATCTTGTGCGGAGGTGCCATTTAAGCCTTTCGCGTCAGACATGACAACATCGGCGTCCTTCTCAACAGTTGCCTGGGAGGACTGTGACTTGTCCTTACTCTCCTCGAGCTTCTTTGGTTTCCAAGGAAACATGCGGTGGGAAAGACTAGCTCTTCCAATGAGAAACGCTAGGCTGCTGTCCAGTCCATATGTAGTCATGAGATCGACTATCGAAGGTACGAGTTCGTCGAATGCAGCTGGGTCAAGGTTGCTCCAGAGAAGATCCAGGTACTTGATTAAGATTTGGTGAGAGTCGTCGATCATTGACGACATGAACTTGATATGTGCCTCGTCATCCGGGACTTTGAACAGTGCTGCTTGCCGATATTGAGTAAGATTGATTAGGAGCTGTGCGGCTAGCTTTGAATCTGTTAAAGCTTGTAACAGACGCTTCGAGCTCTTGACATTGTCAAAGCGCTTGTCTTGTCCACGTATCAGGGTATGCCGGCGAAGAAACTCTCCTCCAGCCATCGACAAAACTTGATGATCCGTGAAATCCACAGAGTCTACAATGCCACCCATGGATGAAATGAGCTCTTTCAAGATGATCAGATCGGTGGAATTTCCCTTCATAAGCTGATCGTTCACGTATTGAAGAACCGGTGTACCGTTTAGATTCGAGTAACGTCGGAAGACTTTGCCGGAGAATCTCGACAAAGCTGATAGCCACTTGCTCGTTGTGAGTGCATGGTCAGCTTGAGTTCGGCTCCGGGATTTGCCGAGAGAGCTCATCAAAGACCAGACAAGCACGTCGTATGACAGGTCGGTAAAGTACTTTGCGCACTCGACGAATGCCTCGATGAGGTTGGGATAGGACTCAAGCTGTTCAAAGGCGACCCTGAAGACGATACCTGGAGACGAATAGCTGATTTTGGCAAGTTGTTTCGCCATTTCGCTCAAGTTCGTCAACGAAACACGCTTCATGGTTCCTCGGGTTTCAGAGATGGCCCTTGCGAAGGCAGCTTTCATGGCGGGCAGACGCGATATCTGACCCTCAAACCATTCGGCGTACATCGAGTAACGAGTGGTAATGGGGTAGTGGCGGACAAGATCCCAAATCGCGTTGACAACTGATGCATTTGCTTTGGTGTGACTGAGTGCCGGCAAAAGTAGTCGCCTCAGTAAATCGTGCCAGCGTGTCAAATTTGGCTCTGAGCGGTCCTCCGCAAGACTCTTGGCTCCGATGCTGGCCAATTTTGTAAGTAGTACTTCATCTTTGCCAATGTTAACTCCAGAAATGTTGAGGAGAGTACCACAAAGCGTGAAGATGTCGTCCACAGTCTGGCAGATCGGTACGTTGTCCGCCCACTCGTCCCAGTAATATCGATAATTCTGGGTTTCGTTGGTGTCGATTTTATCAGGGAAAGGCCACCTTAGTATTTTCCTCGTTGTCAGCCGACTGAGCCGGACGTTGCCCTTGGGCAGCCCGGACTGATCGAAGTCGGGAACAAACTTGGTTGGGCACTCAGATACCCCAACTGCTATTGGTCGGCTGTCGTTAAAGACCTTCTCGACAGAATAGTGAAGGATACGATGGAGCCTTTCGAGGACCTCTGGAAACGCCTCTGGAATCCATGGGAAGCGTCCGAGAATAAAGAGTGACTCGGGAAGGGCACCGATTGTCAGTAATTGAACAAGCAGCGATACTTTCTGCTCTAGTGGCTCCGGTAGTTTTGCAGCGTTGTCTGCCGTTTCCGTGGGGGTATCCTTTGATTGCGAGTCTGGTTTCTTGAGTTGCTCACGACGAGATAGCCCTTGTGAGCCGTCGTCCTCATCTGGGAGAGCACCAGCCATAAGCAGAGCATTCATAGGACCACCACGTGTCGTTTTCTCCTCTTCTTCTCGCCTCTTCATTTCCTTTTCACGAACCTGCTCCATCTCTTCATCGGGCGGAGAGAGATGCGAGTATAGATCAGTTAGCGAAATGAAGCCTATCTTGACAAGAAGGGCTGCGAGATATAGGAGGTTCGCAGGCAACACGTCGGTTTCGTCGCGAGCTTCCGAGTTGTAGAATCGAAGCTTGAAGCCAAGTAGCTGTGCGGCAGTCCGGTTACCAGAGGGTGGAAGTGTCTTCGTTTCTTGAATCCATTGCCGCTCGAAGCCAGCAGCAGCGTCTTCGCCATCGGTACCATTGGTAATGTCCATCTGTTCAGAATCAGAGTCTGCCACTTGTCGGCCACCCAGTTCGAAGAAGGCTCCCAGATGAATTGCACGAGCTCGGTCCCAAAAGGCCGTGTCCCGTGCTAATCTCTTCACCATGATGGCATCCTCGTCCTCATCAGTCGTAATCCACTGGGAATACCCAGGCGAGGCCCACATAGGCAGCCCACCGGTGTAAGCCGCAGAGCTAAATTTCAGGTGACTTTGGGGCCACCAGGAGCTGGTCCTTAGGAACTTCACAAAGAACTTGAACTGCTTGATCAAGACAGCCGCAGCGACGTCCAGAGTAACATCAAGCACCCTTCCAACGTCGAGGTCGAAGGTCCCGATCAAAGCCTTTATTTTTTCGAAAGTCTGCTCTGCCATTTCGGGAGGGGGTGGCGTAACGCTACTTGTCGTGAACAGCTCGGTGATGAGCTTAGAATAGCCTTCAGTTTCCTCGCGCAGTAGGTTGTAGTTGGCTTGTCGATAGAGAAGGTTCGTCGCCTGTTTGATGCCCAGCTTTGCAAAGTTTTCCCTAATGAGACCCAGTTGCTGCAGAACCTGGGCATCGAGAACTTGGCGCATTAGAGCTGGGGAAACGCCGGTGGCCTCAAGAAAATCTCGGAGGGATGGTCGGTAGATGTTGGGCTCGCTGTCCATTACGACGGCCAACGAGTCGAGAAGGAGTGTATGAGGTGCGAACGCGTATGAATCCTTAATCATTTCCGACGTTTCGTCACCCAGAATATCCTTGACACAAGCTCCCGCTTCAGCTGGACTCAGTCTAGCCTCAACTACTGCATGGATAAACTCCTGGAACAAACTTGACAACTCGGTTATATCGAGGTCGTCTCGCGACTGTTTGCCATGCTGGAGCATTTCCTCTCGTCCACGTTGGTCCCAGGTGCTGATCTTCTCGTCTGTGAGGTTATCATAGCGATAGTTCGACCGAACCGGAGAGGCTGGCCTTGATACCGGTTGCGGAGGGGGTCTCTTGACTGCAGATTGAGCTGGAGGTGGCGCTTGCGAGGCAAAACTGTTCCGTCGCGATGGTGGTAACGAATTGACATGATGGTTTTGGGGCGCTCTGTTTTGACTCTGCGACGAGTCACGTCGATTAGGACCGCTAGGACCGCGAGGTGTTCTGCCACGGCCACGCCCTAAGCTATCTTCGCGGTCGTGTTGGCCCAGAGGAGTGTCGCCTGGGCGATGTGGTGACGGCCTGCCGCCTTCGCCCGAAGGTCGCTCGGGTCTCTTGCGTTTCGGAGGCATGGCTCTGGTTTATTCGCGCGTACGATGGTTATCTCATTGGCGGCCGATGTACACGATGCTTCAAGGAAGAAGCTTCGATGCGACTATTCGAAGGAGTGAGCTGCGCTGCGCGGCGAGGCACGTGGCTTCGGGTGAAGATACCTCTCGGTTGTGACGTGAGGAACAGTACGAACAAAGGAGTCGGGAGAAAGCCGTTGTGAGGGAGCGAAAGAAGCGGATCTAGAGTGGCAAGATAGAGTGAGTGTGGTCGCGAGGCGAAGCTATTCCAAATGGCGCGGTGCGGAACGCGATGCAGGGTGATGGTTTTCGAGGCGACGATGCATCGAAGTGAATGAAGCTTCCACGCTTGCTAGGAACTTTAATCCAGCCTTACAACCATGGCGACGAGGCTGCTGGCCCATCATCAACGCACGGACCATCAAACGTGAGTCTGCTCAACTGTCGCAGTGAGACGTGCACGTGATAAAACACGGGACCCCGATTTGCGGCCTGTCTGGCGCAAAACGATCTTCAGAGGGAACGCTATTGGCTGAGTCACGGCAAGTTTGAGGAACAGCAAGAATTACGCCATCGCAACAACGGCAATTTTTACTCTTTCTAAAACGATAGCCCTGTTTAGTCAATTCGAAACTACTAGGAGCCTTGAATTGGGTCCAGTTTCCCCCCGAACCATTTGGGCGTCCTTGACTTCAAGATCCTGTCCGTTACTCAGATCGATACCATCCCTCCGTTGTCGGTGCGCTCCCAACACCCGGCGAGCAAAACCAAAACTCCAACAGCAAAATGGCCAAGGAGATAGGCCCCAGCGGCGTTACACGTACACAATATGGTCAGTATTCTATCTCTTAGTCATTTTCCATTCCTACAACTTTCTTATACTGTATCTTCTACTGTATATGGCCCCGCTGCCACCAGTTGCAAGTCAATATAAACCTCCAAAATGAAGTTTAGTGGCTGAATACCTGTAAGAAAGAACGCACTCACAACCTGAGAACCCGTTTGCGGCTTTCATTCCCGACCAGCAAATAGCCATTGTTCCTGAATTTACGCTCGAGTCTGGGGTGGTTCTCTACAACCTCCCCGTAGCGTACACGACAAGAGGTCAGCTATCCCCTGAGGGGAACAATGCCATGGTCATCTGCCATGCGCTCACCGGCAGTGCCGATGTAAGTGACTGGTGGGGTCCATTGATTGGGGGTCCTGGACGATCATTCGATACCTCGAGGTTCTTCATTGTCTGTATGAACAGCTTGGGAAGCCCTTATGGAACTGCCAGTCCAGTTACTTCCAAGGATGGTGACTCAAGCAAAGACCGTTATGGACCAGAGTTTCCCCTGACAACTATCCGGGACGATGTAAAGTAAGTTGCCAGCCAGGTCCAATTGGAGTGTTGTATCCATACTGATGGATTTAGTCTCCATCGATTAATATTAGATGATCTCGGCGTCAAACAAGTTGCGGCTGTGGTCGGAGGCTCGTTGGGCGGCATGTTTGTCCTTGAGTGGGCCTACTTTGGCAAGGACTACATCCGTTGTATTGTCCCTATCGCAACGTCCAGTCGACATAGTGCCTGGGGAATCAGCTGGGGCGAAGCACAGCGGCAGAGCATTTACGCCGACCCCAAGTACGACGATGGATACTATCCTTTCGACGACCCACCGACAGCAGGTCTTGGGGCAGCCCGTATGTCGGCTCTATTGACTTACCGCAGTCGAAACTCTTTCGAGGCTCGTTTTGGGCGTAACACCCCAGACGCCTCCAAGATGCAGACTATCCAGGGGCGATCGCGACCAAGCACACCGTCCGAGGCACACTTCAACGCGCACAACGATGGACACGTCGTGAAGAGGAAAACTTCACGTCATAGTAGTGATGCTGGTCTAGTGAACGGGAAGACAGCTCCTTCCCCAGCCGTGGCCGCAGCAAACATGGCGGATCCGCAGTTCCATGGTCCCAACAAGGATACCCTCACAGGAGGCGATGCGCACCCAACTTCGATGTATTTCTCGGCACAGTCCTACCTGCGGTACCAAGGCAACAAGTTTGTGAAGCGTTTCGATAGCAATTGCTACATCGCTATGACCCGCAAGCTCGACACACACGATGTATCGCGCAACCGAGCGGCAACAGTTGCGGATGCGCTAGCCATGATCGAGCAACCGACTTTGGTCCTCGGTATTGAGAGCGATGGGCTTTTCACCTTTGCCGAGCAGGAGGAAATCGCGGAACATGTAAAGCATGCGCGACTGGAGCGAATCGACAGCCCGGAAGGCCATGATGCGTTCCTGCTACAGTTTGAGCAAGTCAACAACTACGTTCTTGGATTCCTAAAGGAAGTGCTGCCGGATATCATGAATAAGGACGGCGGAGTGGTTGAAGAGGCCGGCGTGGGACAGCTAACGAAGACAAGCACCTTCGGTGAAGCTGAGGTAGAAGATATTACTGCTTGGTAGATAGAACCGTCCCATTTTAGGTTGGATATTGGTCGCAAAGGGCTAGAGAAAAGCAATGTATTACAACGGCACCCTGCATACCACCTCCCACAGGGGTCTACGAGCACGTGTGCCTTTGCCATCTTCGTCACTGCCGTCAGACAATGGAATGTGATGTCGTACGCTGCCCCTCCAGGCACAAAGCCTCGACCGCAGGCCTCAATGTCTTATCTACGTCTTGATTTGGCAAAAGAAGAGAAAAGCGTTGCACCGCGACTCAGCCCACTTGCTCGCAGCTCGTGATGCCAAACGCGAGGTGTTCCCCGGGCTGAGAAGATTCAACCGCCCGAACGAACAAACTTACATGTAGGTAAAAGGGACGGGAGCGTTGAGGTAATTTGACTGGCTGAAGGGACTGAGGGAAGATATGCTGGGGGGTTGTATCGCGGCGCCGCGCCATGTCATTCCGTGCCGGTCAGCAACCTCGAACCCATCGAAACGTACGATCTGCTCTTTATGTCTGGTCTGCCATCCATATCGCACCGCGCGGGCTGTATGAGCACCTCTCTGGTGCTGCCGACGAAAACGAGCCGTGCCAGACACCAAACAATACTGCCCCTGAGCTGAGTCGTACGAGCTGAGTCGGTAAAAGCAGTGTACGTTCGCGCCCACTTCATATCTGCGAACTGGGTTATAAGCAACAGCGAGAGTCTTCGTAATTACATGCTCAACAGCCGCGCGATGTGTCAGGTTTCCACTGGGAGCCTCCGGTGGACATTAGGTCAGGTAGATAAGTAGAGAGGGGGGAAGAGAACATGAAGTTGAGGGTCCACATGGAGACGGCGATCCTCGTCCGACGACACCAGTTGATGGCGAATAGTATTGCCTAGAAGGTCTGTTCCAATTGTGCGCAGTATGCACGAGATTTCCGGTCCAGTACGTTCCTTATTCGCTGGCATTGCTTTTTCTTTGGGGTGTCATGGCGCAGCCCATTTCACTCTTCTTCGTTTCCCTCAGGATAATGAGGCCGAGAGCTGATTGATCGGTCGCAACAACGCCAGAGCCACGCAGAGCCATGCACACACACAATGAGTCGGCCCGCCTAGGTGCTATACTATGTAGTGGTGGCCGAAGGTGAGTGGTTACTCTTCTGATGAGGCATGACATTCGCATTCCCGGCCTTTGTGCTTCGTACGAACTACTTAGAGAGTGCATGTGGGGATGACGGATGAGGCAGGCCGGCAGACCGCAGTGAGACACACGTGGACAACCGATTGGCTCCTTTCGAGATAGAGCCCCTGTCGCGAGGTGAGTGACAGAATCCATGCCAGCAGCCTTTCGGGGCGGCCACAAATGGATTCCACACCGAAGCGTGTCGCCCGCTTTCCCCCCTGTATGCTGTATGAGGCTCGCTATAATAACCCGAGGGTGGACGGACCAACCAAGAACTCACCGCGGTCGCAACTCGTTCGTGATTAATGCCGTTTCGAGCAGGTCGTCGGTGAAGCGACGCGAGCAAGCTCGGCAATGCAAGGATCAGGCCAGTCGTCTGGCCTCGTCCCCAGATCTGTGATTGACCAGGCGCTGGAACGACCGCTAGAAACTGCGTAGAAGCCGTCGGGTGGGGCATGGAAGCTGGCGGTGCCTGGAAACTTGGCAAGGGATCCAAGGATGCCACGGTGTTGTTTCACGCGACGACGTTGGTTCGGAAAGCGTTGTCGGTTGCAAGGTGAATTTCGCGCACGTAATCAATAACAGTAGTCTAGATCCCAGCTAAGCCCGAGCTGCTGGGATCGAGCTTGCTGCCCGTCGCGCGGCTGAAGGTTTCATTTGACCTGTTCGAAAACGTGTGCGAAATGGCGATGCGACAAGGTGATGAGGTGATCCAGTGCGACATGGGTGTTACGTACGAAGTACAGCTTTGTTGGTGACAGCCATTTGCAGCAGGGCACGTGCTGCTGCTGTGCACCTCGTCTAAATGTCTTGAGCAAGGAGAGGCCCAAGGAGCGAACAGTGAAGCCAACGATTGGTGCGAGTGCGACGACTACTCGCAGCTCATCGACAGTCAGTCCAAAGTCGTGATCACAAAGCGGCGATTAGTGAGGTGTGAGGTGCAAACGCCGTGTTGAACGGGTAGATCTGCAGTGGATGGTGAAGGCACCTCATCCGGTTTCCAGAAGCCCAACGGAATCTGGGACTCGCCCACGTTGGACCAATCGGAGGCCGCAATGCCCTGTGTGGTCCCTGTAAGCGATCCATGGATGGGGCCTCAAGGTGCCCTGAAAGGCCTGAAAGGCGCTGGACTGCCCGCCACTGGCTGGCCCGCAGCAGACAGCGGGGGGCTTACCGGGGTTCGGTGCCCGACCCGCCGACCGATGGAACTGCTAGCGAATCCCCTTGCTGCGTACTAGACCAGATCCAGGATCCCAGAATTGGACCCCCTCCACTCCCACATGGATTCATCCCTTCCTGAGCAGCTCAGACGGAGGCTAGGGAGAGTCTAGGGACTCCAGGGACTCTAGGGACATGAGCCTAGGGGACCTTGGTGGGCTTCCTTCCTCCCCGGGCTTCTGACCATCTTGCCGACTTTCTTAATAGAGCCAAGGCCCATTCCACGCCCTATGACTGACCTGACCCGGCCCCTCGGACAGCCTCCATTCTTCAACAGCATCATCATCATCGCCAACGGTTCAACGGTCCAACAATCTACACGTCCACCAGTACTGCCGCCTGAATCGTCCAGCGCCTGACTCGAAGGCCTTTCTGGTGCCCCAGCCAGAACATCTGATACTTGCAAAAGGAAGTCGCAGCATCACGAACGGAGGGGGAGAGGCAGTTGTCCAAAGGCATCCGGGCTTATTGTACGAGCACTTCGGCTCGCTGGCTGGACCAAACAGGCGTGACAGAACCAGGGCATCGGCCTCCGTGGCTGGAACTACCATCTTTATGTCGTCGCGATTCTGATCGTCCTCACGCCGACGGCAACGACACGGCGACCCATGCCGTCACCCGCAAAGGCACCGCCTACGCTCTCTCACCACGCCCCTCACCATGCCCGAATTCCTCGACGACAGCCATATGCTTCCACCGCCCATGAGCCCGCAGATTCGCGATCGCACATACGGCGGCAACAATGCGTACCACAACTTCTACAACGATTTTCGCCACATTTCCGACCCCAACTTGCGCCGCCGTTTAGCTTTGTCCGAGATTGACAAGGTCCCATTTGGCTTATACCGTAGGTCTTCTCCGGTATCGTTCAATCATGGGCTTGCTTTAACCCTGGTGATTGTTAGACGTCCGCGCTGTACTGGTGGCCGGCGTAGGCTTCTTCCTCGATTCCTACGATATTTTTGCCATCAACCTCATCACTTCTCTCCTCGGCGTTGTCTTCTGGGGTGACAAGGACCCGAGGAACGGCTTTGGCGGAAACAATGGCCGTCTGCCTGATCCCGTCAACCAGGCTTTCAAGGCCTCAACGAGCGCAGGGATTGTCATTGGCATGGTCTTGTTTGGATGGCTTGCCGAGTGAGCTGCGCCCTTTCGCTTTCTAATACGTAAACCTTTGCTGACCAGCTTTATCAGCGCTTTCGGACGCCGCCGTATGTACGGCATTGAGCTTGGTATCATCATTCTAGGGACTTTGAGCTGTGCTTTGGTCTCGTCAAGCCCGGCTATGGGCTCGACAGGGCTGTTAATATTCTGGAGAGTCCTAATGGTATGCCGCAGCGACCCGGATCTCCATCATGCTATCCACCAGTCGTCACACAGCCGAGACTAACATCATCCAGGGTGTAGGCATTGGAGGCGATTACCCCCTATCTTCAGTCATTACATCTGAGTAAGCTTCCCCCTCTGATGCTATCGAGCATCTTGACTTAACTTTTCCCCCTGCGTCATGAAGCTAACGCCAGTCCACTAGATTTGCGCCCACGAGGTGGCGCGGCGCCATGGTGGCTGCCGTGTTCTCCATGCAAGGCTTCGGGCAGTTGGTGGCTGCCGTCGTGGCACTCATTACGACGATAGGTTTCAAGGAATCGTTTCGCGGTATTTCGGACGAAAGCATGTGTGACTACGAATGTCGTTTGGCAGCCGACAAGGCATGGCGCATCATCGTTGGAGTCGGAGCCATCCCTGCATGTTTAGCACTTTACTACCGAATCACCATTCCGGAGACCCCGCGATACACCTTCGACATCGAGCATGACATAGAAAAGGCCGACGCCGACATCAAAGCCTATGTCTCAAGTCGGAGCAAGGGTCAGATTGACGTAGTCGAGCAAGCCAGGACGAAGAGAATTGCCGGACCGTCACTCAATGTTCCTCGTGCCTCGTGGGCTGATCTTGTCTCCTTCTTTGGGAAGTGGTCAAATTTGAAGATGCTTATAGGGACTACAATGTCATGGTTCTTTTTGGTATGTTCCATGGATATTCCCACTGAACTTTGAACTGACGCTCTATAGGATCTCGCCTTCTACGGCTTGGGGCTAAACAGCACCATCGTCCTCCAGGCTGTTGGTTACGGAAGCGGCAATTCCTTGTACGATAAGCTCCATAATCAAGCTGTGGGGATGATAATCCTGGCCTGCGCTGGCGCAATCCCTGGCTACTGGACTGCTGTGTTTACTATCGACACCTTTGGCCGAAAGCCGCTTCAGGTTCTAGGCTTCTTTCTACTCACCATCCTATTTTGCATCCTCGGCTTCGCGTACAACAGCTTGAACGAGACATCTCTACTTGTTCTGTACATTATCGGCCAGTTTCTGTTCAATGCGGGTCCCAACACAACCACCTTCATCGTCCCCGGCGAATGTTTTCCCACACGATATCGATCAACGGGGCACGGTATTTCTGCTGCTATGGGCAAGATAGGGGCCATAATTGCACAGGTCATCAGCATACCTCTAGTACGCAGAGGATCGGTCGAAAACTGCAAGGGAACTGATTGTTCCCCAAACTTACATCGGCTGCTCCAGCTTTTCGCGCTCTTCATGCTTCTTGGCACGTTGGTCTCCCTACTCATCCCTGAAACTAAGGGCATGACTTTGGAGGAGCTTTCTGGTGAACCTCGCACCAGCTACAACTCCGGGCTCAACGGTAGCATCAGCCTGGGGTCACCAAAAATGCGCAACTGGAACCCCTTTCACGGAGGACAGCCGGCTGGATTCTCCTATCCCCGATCACATTCAGGAAGCTCGGCCCGGCGCCGGAGATCAGATCGCGTAGGAATCATGACTTCGCCCGAAATCGTGACAGAGAACACGCGGCAGCGAAGGACACGGTTCTGGCGACAGAACAGGAAGTACAAGACCAGCAATGGCGTCAACGAGATCGCATTGAGCACCCGCAGTTCAGCTACAGCGGATGTCAATATCTTTCCCGCTGGAGCCCCGATGGCCATGGCACATCCTTCACAACCGATCCCAAGCTGGGGAGCGGGTTGGGGGAGGATAGACCGTGGAGGCCCGCCGCCGTTGCTGAACGCGGTGCAATTACAGGATGTGGGCATGCTATTGAATCCCGATTCATAACCTTCGTCGACTTTGGTACTGGTTTGGCATTTGAAGGTCTATGGCGTTATGTTCTTGGATTTGTTGGTCACAGTTGGAGATACCTATATTTGCATTTGGATAGCGTTACGGTTAGACAGCAAGGTGTCATCTCCGTATGGGAAGTTGACGAAATACTTGTATGAATGAATCACGAGCATAGAAAATAGATTTTTTCGCATCCGTTCGACTCTCAAATAAATGGTCCAGACTATGATATGGCGGCGAATTAAATATTCACCAACTACTAGTAGTACTTACACGCTCAATGCGAACCTTGGCAGTTTTTACAAAACGGTTGTGATTTATTCAGCTCTCGCATCATAATCTATCTGTATCCAGTGACTGAGCAGTATAGTTCTGACTACAGTTCATTGCATGAGGTACTTAAGCACATCCAGATCCATCACACGTATGCCTTCCAGCTGTGCCTCGCACGCCCACTGTTCTCATATCAAAGGGCCGTAACGTACCACCCCATCCGTAGATGGCATGCCATGCTCGTCTAGCCCTTGAGGATCTTCAGCGCTTTGGACAGATCGTCAATATCACGCGTGAGTTTCTCCCGGCGGTTGCGGCTGATTGTGTCCTCGCCTGCAATGGTGGCTAGCTGATCAGACGACATCTCCATGACGGCCGAGCTGGAGAAGACCATGAGCGGGCTGTCATCAGCGTGGAGGAGGAAATGGTCGATAACCTGCTGGCAGATGACGTCGACAAAACGGCTTCGAGAGATGTCGTAGAAGGTCTGCAGAACGTTATGGATTTCTCGACGAGTTGTCTTCAGATTGCTCTGCTTGGAGTTGTTGGTCAACGCGTTGGTAAATTTGTCGAGTATCCCCAGTGACTCTTTGTAAGCGTTGACAACGTCACCTGAAGTTTTCCGGGACGACCCGTATGCCTCATAGTATTCCACTTTCTCCTTGTACCTGTCCCGAATTTCATGGGCCATTTTCAGCTGGTCTTCTGATCCAGATGTTCTCGTCTTGGCAAGAGCGTCGTCAAAGACCGGGTTGTAAGTAATCGACTTTGCTTGCAACTCAACCTTGATCAAGAATGCAGCATGATCCATGGCACGCTTGTAACGCTTCTGAAGCTCTTCAAGAAGGAACTCCCAAAGTTCTTGGCGCACATTTTCGTCGGGGCACGCCTGCTGGAGAACAGTGTGGATGAAGTGATGCACGACGAGTATGGCGTTGGAAACATGAGCAAGGGTGATGGGCTCCCACTTCTTTGACTGTTCCTTGAAGGTGGTAGGAAGCATTTCGCCGCTGAACTACATAGAAGAGTTAGCGAAAATTGGAGTTGCGGAGGACGTGACTGCTTACGGTGCCTAGCTCATATCCGCGAGAAGTGAGATACTCGCGCTCGATATACTCCATGATATCCTCCTCCGCTGGATCGTCGCAGTGATACATTTCGCTCAGAATCCCGTCAAGTTCGTCTTCGCCCAGTGTTGGGATCTTGAAGGTCGCTTGGTCATCGTAAAGCTCATTACGATCGGAGATGTCGCTCACAATGGAACTATCGGCGCCATCACTACTCTCTGGTCCACGCTTTGGAGCGGTTGCGTCCACACCGGGGAGTCCATTAGGCACAAACTTTCTCGTATGTCCCTTCTCATATAATATGGCCGAGAAGCGCTCATTGATTTCGCGAATCCGTGTAATCAACTTCAGGTCGGGATTCTCAAAGACCTTGTGCCTGGTGTAGTACGCGTCCAGCCCGTGATCTTTGATTTTGGAGAACTCAACAGCAATCTTTCCAAGATAGATCCTCTGCTCTTCTGTTGTGATTCTCGTTTGTCCCATATCTTTGAGCGACGCTTCGTTGGTCTTGCGTCGCGCATTCAGCTCGGATCGAACCTTGGGGAACTCGCTTTTGGTGCGATCCGTGAGCAGCTGCTCAACGCGGGTTGTGAGGGCTGGGATTCCGAGTCTGTCAGCTGGAAGTTTGGTCCAGGGAGCCTGGCTGAAAAACTCCTTCTCCTGTCTGTTGCGCTCTTCGGCACTGGAATCCTCGTCATCCGCACTCCGGTTTTTGACGAGACAGTAACCCAGTTGAAGACCTTGCTCCTTTCCCATGACAATGTTTACAACACGATTCTGGACGGCTTTTTCGGTTGCCAAGTCAGGTTTGGTTAAAACACCAAGAGTTCGTTGGCCCTTAGGGTCTGCTTCATTGGCGAGAGTGAGAATCTTTTGGGTAGCAATGTCTACATTGCAGGGAACGACTGCCAGGATGATGGTTCGGGGTTCGTTGATGTATCCCTTGACCATTTCTTTCACGAGACGAACATCGTCCTTCGTGGTCTTTCCAGGCGTGTCGTTCTCGAACATGCCGGGGACATCAATCACCGTGAGGTGGCTCTTCTTGGGTCCGCTGATCTCGACTCGGAGGATGTCGCGGCTGAAGGCGACTCCAGGCTGGTCCTCTCCAGTTTGTGTCTTGAGTCCCATGACGACCGCAGCCTGGTGTAACAGTTAGAAAAGACCAAATTGATGGACCACTTGTTCACCCACCTTCTCAAAGATATGGGCGAACGCCTCGTCATCTAGGCTAGATGTCTCATGCCGGAAGGCTTTTGCCTTATCTTCGTCGGCGTCGACAGCATGTATAGAGACAACAACGTTCTCGCGCTCTTCTCGTCGACAGATTATCTCTGTTGCATGTCGAGTACAGAGACTGACGGATCGGGGGAAGTGGAATCCAGTGAGCGACTCCAAGACGCTGGACTTGCCGGCACTCTGGTCACCTACGACGACCATCTGTAGCGATCATTAGTACCGAAATTATCATGATGACAGTGGCAATATGACATACTTGGGGGAGGGGAACCATTGCAGAGATCCCCAGATCTCGTAGCTTGTCCATTTTGTCCAAAAGGGCCCGGTCGCCGAGCCCTTCGCCGGCTGTTTCGGCCTTCGTGACGGTCATCACGGCAGCTTTGGCAGGTTGAGAATCTGGTTCGGTGCTGTTTTAGGGAGACTCTGTGGCGGTTTGAAAGGATGAAAAGGTGAGGAAAAATTCGAAGGCGAGGCTGCTCGCACTTGTATTTCAGTTTCAGGAGTCAGACTTGACAGTGAATCACGCAAGCTGCCTCGCCAGCTGGCCAGGAAACCAGCCTGCCCAATCCTAGGCATATCCTTAGAACGTTTGCCTACCAATCAACCTCACCGCCTGTTAACAGCTTGAGCCTACCTCAAAGGATAAGTTTTGCGTAGGCTGGCGGATGACGTGAAAAGCAGCCGTGATAGATAGCGGAGGCCCACCATCAAAAGGAACCACAACCTTTGAAGTTGCATACTTAGCGAAAAGAATGAATGCAAGGGAGGCCAGCCGGAGAAACAATTGGGTGATTACAACAATTTCGCCTTGCTGTTGGGCTTCTGATAGTTGGCCGCCCAAACGGCCAACTGCGCCATGCGGATTCTTGCGTGGTGAATACAGTTCCAAGTACTGAAACGAGAAGTAGGGAGGCCGCCAGTAGCTGAAATAACTGCGGCTGCCTATTCCAATAATGTTGGCATGCTAAGATTTGTCTTTGTTCCGTTGTTAATTTGAGGGAAGTTGTCGAAAACCCTGATGCATGGGCGGACGGGTATCAACAGCACCACGAGTAAGCGTTCTACCAGAAAGAGGCAATTTCCCGAGCCGAGAATGCTGCTATATCGCCCATTGTTCCTGTTGGATCTGGCGTTGTCTGATACCAAGCATCAAGCATCGTCATCTCCGCACTGGCTGAGTGCGTCTTCAAACACTCCATCGCCACCAACACGGGATCCAACGGGCCGCTGCTTAACGGGCTCCTAGGCTGAGGCTGAGGCTGGACTAGATCGCGGAAGAGTTGGACAAACTTCCTCGTAACCGGATGTCGGGAGCCGTTGTACTGCCCGACTATTGAAAGACAGCGCCTGATCTCCCTGTCGTAAGCCGCGGTGCTTTTGACGAAGTCGCTGTAAAAGGGGTGCTCTAGGAGTAAGTTAAGAGTCATCCCGATGATACATAAAGCTATTGAGATTAGCTACGCAGTTCATATCCTAGCAGAACGATGCACTCACATATTATGACGTGGCTTTCGGGGGGTCCCGCATTTGTCAAAAACTCGTTTTGATAACCCACAAGCTCCATGAACTCAACGCTTGTGGAGTAGCAGGAGTCGACAATGGTCGATACGAGGGATTTGGTCAAGTCTGACATGAATTTACTGGGGCTAGTCCTAGCAATCTTCGTGACGGTCGCTCGGTAAAGAAGTGTCTTAGCTTCCAGATGTCTAGAGAGGATCAGTAAGTCGAATCAAAAGATTGAGAAGAGATGAGTTTACCTCATGCGCATGAGCAGAACCTGGCGGCTGAGGACGGGATTTCTCTGGTCTGAAATGTTTTCCACCTGAAGGTGTTCTGGTAGATTACAATACCACTGCCAGAGTTCAGAGTCCAGCCTCAATGTCGTGCTCAGGATTTCCGAGACGGATGCATTACTGCCATTATCCTTGCTGCTGAAGAAGAACGACTGAATAGGCTGAAGAACTGCGTCGGATAACTTTAGACCGTGAACGAAAAAGCTAACCGCGGACGGGGTATCTGGTGGCTGCGTGCTGTCCACATTTCGAACTTGAGTCTCCAGATATTCGTCGTCGACTTCTTGCGGGAGCCTCCCATAAGAGGGATAGCCAGTAGACGCGCAGTTTCCTTGCATACTAGGAGGCAAATCAGCGGATGTTTAACTTGGGCTAAAGACGATCGACCACTTACCGAATCATAAAAACACAAGCACACCAGATCCGTCTTCGCTCCTCTTGCTCCGCGTTTGATTTTCCGGGGATTTCAACGTGGAGGAGGAGACCCTCAGCCAACCGGTGAGCCAAGCCAACGTAAACCCAACTCTCCTGTGATGAACCACTCCGCCGCAGAAAGCGGGCGTGAACTAGCAGTGCTTGAACAACAAGAAGCGATGGTGATGAGATCAAGTCGGTTAGAAGTAGCGCTCTAGCTTGTTGGTGGAATTCAGCTCCGTTCCCAGATTCTGAAGTTCCGACATCAGTCCTGCCGGACTTTGACAGCTCGCCCAAAGCCAGGATTCCGAAGAGAAGACAGTAGGTTGCCGCAAGTTCCGTGGCCTCGGGTAGGGGGATGTCTCGCCTGTACCTCGAGTGCGCCACCGCTATCAATCGGTCGTACTTGTTGATGAAGGATGGCTTGTGAACCAAGGGCATGGTAATCCAGTCTAGGTCGAAGTAGTCCCGCATTGGTTCGTCCATGAGTTCCGTTGGAGGTAGCGAGATTTTCCCCAGCATCAAAGCAGCTTTGCTATTAGTTGAGTAAGAGCCAAAGGATGCCTTGACCGGTGAGAAGTCCTCCAGGTCATCGGTGAGGGGTGGGCTCGTTTCCATTTGAGCTGAGTGTCGAGAGTAGTAGTGGGCTGCTCCGCGGGTCATGGACGGTACGCTCGTGGCCCCGAATAAGCCATGCGGGGGATAGTTCGGATCTGAATGGTGCAAAGGGGGTAGGACAGATTGCTCTAAGCCGTTGAGTCTTGGAGCTTGGGTAGTTTCGAAAGGCTTCACCCACGTAGTACCTTGAGGTGATTCAATACTAGGAAAGGCGTTGTGACCTTGAGCTAGAAGAGCCTGATGATACGTTAGTGAGTAGGCTTGATAAGGTCTACACATGACATGCCTGATGCTCTTTGGCCTCAAGTTCCTCGACACGCTTTTGCAGAACGCGGATGTAACTACCAATCGTTAGCCATTGTGAGAACTCGCAGAAGTCAACGGGCATAAGACAGCAAGACTCACCTCCGCGAGGATGCGATAGAGCCTTCATGTTCAATCTCCGGATAGCGGCATTGATCACCATTCAAGCCTCTCTTGGAGCATGAGTCGCAAACGGGGCGGGCACCATCGCAGCGTATCTTGCGATCGCGACACTCGCGGCAAGCCAGCGAGCGAGCCTTTGCCGAGCGGCCTGGGCGGCGAGGGACTGCGGGTTTAACTTCCGTCATGGCGATTGTCGTCGTCCTCGTTGTCGATTCAGGCGTGCGAAGAAATTCAAGATACCCATCTGATCATGCGATCCAGCAGAAACGAGTGAAAGTGGATGGGTGTAAACGCCCCCGGGCGCCGGTGTCCGGATGTCGGATCGGCGTTGTGGGGAGGGCGGACGGCTACTCGGGTATCGGAGGGCCGGTACGGAGACGCCGACGCTGATGGATCGATGGCGTCGTCAACAAGCTGGACGAAGCCATTTTCGAAAATTTCACCCTGGAAGATATTACGAGGTTGTAATTAGAGTAACAGGTATTCACTATAGACACTATTTGTTCAATCTATGAAGTATGACAACTGAATATGTGATTTCTCGCGATAGTTTCACAAACGCTAGCAAGCGCTTCACAAGCCTCGTCGTCATATTTCCAAAGCTCAAATCAGCAGCCATCATGGTGACCGACGTATCTGAACGCATTCAATAAGCCGTACCAACTACTTCTAATCATGTTCCGATAACTGAGATATCACCGGCTGGCCAGCCGACCGTGTCCGACGTAGGCCGCATGTCAGTGTTTGAGGTTCTGCTTCTGTATATCACACGGACCGTCGGACAAGCAGGCCTCGAATCTATCGGAGCCGAAGTCAGAAAAACTTGCGGCAGTCACGGGCGAGAGAAGAGCAGCAAAAGGCCCGAAGCATCCAATAAATCCTAATATTTGACCGAGAGGGTCGAAGGATCATACGGAGGGTTCAAGGTTCGCCTCAGGAACTGATGGTCCAGTACGAGGTACTTCGTCGCTTGCCGCACCGCGGGCCGAGCCGACCAACCGATAATAACGCGATCTAGGATCTAGTCATATATTGCTAGCTGAAAACACTGGTTTTCGTTAGTCACTTACAAGAACATCCCATTATTGGCAGGGGAGAGAAGTTGAGTTTTCAACGTAGCTCGGGGGACTGTTTAATGTTACTCTAGCATTGTGATAAAGGCTGCATCATGACGCTCCTAATCCAAGAGAAAATAGATAGTCTCCGCATCCAGCTTCAGAGTCAAATGCTCATCACGCTCCTTGGAGTTTGAAAAGTATTTTAAGCGATCTTCGTAAACCAAAGGGTACTTTTGGCGATTTTGTTGGTCCAGGTACGCAAAACGTACCTGAAAACCTAAATCTTCTGTGAGGAGAGCCGTGCCGCACATTTGTATCATACTTCTAGAATTATCCGAGTCTAGCACGATAGCCTTCACAGATCCCGGGATCCAACAGACGTAACGTCCAAGCTGGCCCATGTTTGCTGTAATCCCCATCTTCCAAGGTGATTTGGGATATGATCCGGTAAACAGTTGAAAGAGGGCCACATCGCCTATCTTACCTTGACCATCTGAAATATCTGCGTAACCCTGGTGTATGGGGAGGGCCTGACGCTCGAGGTCCTTGATATAGGCGTTGCTGAACTTCCATTGGAACATGCCCGCGTGAGTGGTGCAGTGGGTTGCCAAAAGCTCCTCGGTCGAGTCAAATATAGCATTTATGAGGGTGTCACTCTCTGTAATCGCGGCGCTAATGTCGTGCTTGAAGTTGGTCTGGGTGCGCTGGGCCCATTGCTCTACCTTGCTTACACTCGCTGCAACATCCGTAGTTGAGGGACCAGCGGAGCTAATAATCCCCAGCACGCAGGACTCGAGATAGAATATCTCCCCGTGGCTAGTGTCCCACCTTTCGTCTTGAATGAAGAACCCGGGAGGATGCGTCTCGAAAGGCTGTAGGAACATCCGACCCGGTACAGGTTGGTTGCCCATGAGTAACTCTCTGACCAGGCGGCCGCAAAACAAGACATCGGAATCTAGGTCGGACTTGTAAAATAACCCATGATAGTTCATGAAATGCATGGTGTCGGTCCAAACACGCATGAGGGATCTGCTGTAATCCATACGGAATCCGCGAGCATCCACGGCGAAGCCCACTAGCCCGTAGACCCTATCTCTTGGGTCTTTGCAAAGTGCATTCCGGTGCTCCTCAAGTAGGCTTCGTAACGTATGTGCGCCTTTGTCTCTCGCCTCCAGCTGCCTCTGCAGTCTGAGGGGGCCTTCGCAGCTGACAGGAAGAGAAGACACCCGGTCGATGAACTCGTCCCAGGCCATAGGTCTGGTTCCATGACCGTAGCACACCTCCTTGCGTCTGGCTTGTCCGATCTCCTGCAATGTCCACACTCTTTCCCAATATCCATCATGAGCGGCTGCTGAGAAGCTCGTGTACTTGCGCCCCAGCCAGACAATGACGTTGCTTGCCCCGAAGTAAATCTGCGACATCGTGCGCATCTGGAAATTACGCTCTACTATGTCGTCTTGGTTGATACAAAGGGCATCAATCCAGAAGAACGCAGAATCTGGCCGACTGCGGAGGTAATGCAGCGCATCCCAAAGATTCTGCCCAACGGCGAAACCAACATCATCGAGCAAGATCGCCTGCTTGGCATTCTCGTCTCCCCACATATACGACAATGCCTCAAACTCAGGCCTGTCTCCGAGATTGGCATAAACAATTGTGCAAGACAATGGCTTATTATCTACCGCGGGTTCAATCTTGATCAGGCGCACGGAGTCGCCTGTTTGGTTCAGGGGACGATGTGGGCTTGAGTCGGTTTCTGAGTCTAGGAGAGGGGTTTTAAGACGCTGAGACTCGTTGGCAGCCATGGCATCCATTGACGAGAGTAGCGAGAAATCGGCTGACTTGGTATCATGAAGGACGTATTTCTTGGTGGTTTCTTAGCTGCGTGATATCGTAATACGTTACCTTGGATAGAAGTTCAGTGAGGCTGTGCTCTGCAAAGACGCTAACACGTGGCTAGAAGCGTACAAGGAGGCGACCTATCAAGTGCCCGCATCAAAAACTTTGATACTGCCCGGCGAAGGATCCATTGATAACATTGCTGCGGCACAGGACATCTTCTCAAGCCTGCGTAAATGATATCCATATTTAAAACGAGGAAAGACGTTAGAGATTTCGGATGGAAGCCATCTGGACTAAAATTAGTACGCTAGAATAGTATAATATCCCGACCCGTTTTGAACGGCCGGGTTTAGTCTATCTACGTGTTAGTCAACATTTCTGGGTTAGGTGAACGAGTTAGGGAAAAGTTGGGTTTCTCTCTGGATTCGGGGAGACCGAAGCTGAATACAACCGCACGCCCAGTCCGTCGAGGGTTGACGATGCTGGGATTAAATGGTAGCCTGACCTCGGCACGCGAGAACGTGTTGAGTTGCTGATCCTTCCGAGAGCTTGTATCCATACTTGTTTCCATACAGAGGAGCAGGGTGAGATGATGTTCATTGACTGTTACATGTTAGTCGGAAACCCGGCCCGAACGTGACCGTTTTTACGCTGCTGACATGGCCATGACTACTACCGATGGCTTGAGCGTTGGGTTCCAGAGCAGTGGCGCATTGCAGTTTGTGAAGCCTGTCGACGATTGAACAATGCCAAAAAAAAAAAAACCTGCCTAAGCTTTCCCTTTGCAAGTTGCAACCCAGCCCACGTTGGTTGCGTTACTTGTTGGCCTTGCTAGCCTGTGCCATTACGGTAGTCAACACCTCCACCATCTATTCTAGCTCAATGGAGGTGATGTTTTCGAGTATTGACGTCAGACGAGCATCCGCCGTGCCCCAGCCCATCTCCAAGCCACCCACCCGACAAAGCCAAAGCTGGTGATCCAATGCCCCCACGCCATGAATCTAAGTCTCTCTCCAGCGTTGAACCAGACGACCAACCCGTCGCCGAATCTCACGAGCGACAAGATGGCTGCAAAGGTAGTGACTGCAAGTTCGTTGCCCTGTTGTTGTAATACAATCAGTGTTACGCCGTAGCTGATCTCACGGATACCCTTGAGGTACATGAGTGGCGACACCAAGCCTCTAGTGGAATCGGGAGCGCCATGTGAGGGAGGAGGAAACTCGAGCGGCAGACCCATGTGGGCGTATCCGTTCTTCAGGGAGAAGAGAGCCATCATGCCGCGGACGCAGCAGGCGGCTCCTAGGACGTAGGAAGGGAAGGGTGGAAACGTAGTAGTAGCCATTTTCACAGATCCCGAGTTGTTTTGTCGCTTAAGGTATGTTGGTGCTGTAGTGATGGAATGGATCTATGTATCATGAACGTGTGTTGGAAATTAGTTGAAGCTGCCTTGGCAACATGCGCAGACAGAAAAGCACGCAGCTTGGGAGCCAATCGGCCAAAACTACGGCCGCTAAGCGTAAAAATGCGGGGGAAGAGGGGAAATGGATTCCCTAAAGCCCCACCTCCACTGTTAGTCTCCGCAAGGTCTCCGCAAGGTCTCCGCGAGGCTTGAGCTTGGCTTCACGACAGCTCCTTCACAATGCAAAGCCTGCAACAGCTGCTTCTCTCATTTTCCAACATGTAGCATGTACCATGGCCATGACCTGCAAAGGATGCAGAGAAAGGGCCGAATTCGGGCGACACGATGATCTGCACCGCGCTCGAGGACCGGGCCCGGCTTTTGGAGGCTTCGTGGAGCCACTTGAACAAGGATCATGCATCATCGTCACCACCAGCCGCAGAACTGCCCTACTGCCTTGAAGGCTGGCCAAGCTTTCCCCAGATTCTGGCACCCATTGTTGGCTTGGCTGACGGAACCACTGAGGAAGCCATGGAGGAATGCAAGGCGAAAGCCGAGCTGAAGGGAGCTAAGAGAGCTAGTCGAGCTACCAACCTTGTTCGCACCGCGCGTGTCATAATCACGGCCCACCACCCCAACATCCAAAGCCCACGGCCCATTGTCGGTCGTTCGTCGTTCATGACGGGATCTGCAAGCTGCCAAATGACATCCCAGGTCCCGGTAGGCTTCCCTGACCGTTCTGTCCCTGCCTTAGCCGAGCCGTCCTCTCGTCATTTATAACCCCCTTCGACCGCCACCTGCAGCTTCTCCCATCGGTTTTTTCCCCAAGAGACTGCAGTTCCTCGAGACTACCTACACAGTAGCTCTCCGAATAGCATCACGGGCAGCTTCAATCGGCACAATGGTAGCTCTTAGACATCTCACAGCAGCATTGGCAGCTTCGGCGTCGGTCGCGAACGCGCTGTACACCAATGGCTCCGTAATTGCGCCTTGCGACTCGCCCATCTACTGCCATGGGGAGATCCTGAAGCAGGTTGAGCTGGCAAAGCCCTTTTCCGATTCCAAGACGTTTGTCGACATGTAAGTCCGGGCATGCCATATCGCCCTCCTAATCCTTTCAAATTATGCAGTATCTGATTTCATCGTAGGCCTGCCATCAAGTCTCTCAAAGAGATCCAGGCTGCTTTCGATAAACTCGACAAGCCCCTCACCAACGATTCGGCTCTAAACGACTTCCTCACTACTTACTTCGCTGACGCTGGCGGAGAGCTTGAGGAAGTCCCTGAAAGCAAGCTCAAAACCAACCCGGTTTTCCTCGAAAGCATCGACGACACCGTCGTCAAGGAGTTCGTTGGCAAAGTCATCGGCATCTGGCCTGACCTCACACGGTCTTACTCTGGATCTGCCAGCAATTGCACCAACTGCCCCAACAGCTTCATCCCCGTCAACCGCACCTTTGTCGTCGCTGGCGGCCGCTTCCGGGAGCCCTACTACTGGGATTCATATTGGATCCTCGAGGGTCTGCTACGTACTGGTGGTTCATTTGTCGAGATTTCCAAGAACACCATTGAGAACTTCCTCGACTTTGTGGAGCAATTCGGGTTCGTACCTAATGGTGCTCGCGTCTACTACCTCAACAGATCGCAGCCGCCGCTGCTTTCCCAGATGGTCAAGATCTACATTGAGCATACCAATGACACGGATATCCTGGAGCGCGCTCTCCCCTTGTTAGTCAAGGAGCACGCTTTCTGGATGACCAACCGAACTGTCGACGTGACCATCGGAAACGACTCCTACACTCTCAACCAGTAAGCCTCCCGTTAACCCTCTACCATCGCTCTACTAACTCACTCTAGCTATGCCGTTCAAAACACCCAGCCGCGGCCAGAGTCATACCGAGAAGACTACATCACCGCCAACAACCAGTCCTACTATTCAACATCGGGAATCATTTACCCCGAGGTAGAAGGCTTCAACGAGTCTCAGAAAGAACATCTCTATGCCAACCTCGCTAGTGGTGCCGAGAGTGGCTGGGATTACTCGACTCGATGGCTCTCTCGCCCTCAAGATTCTGCTCGTGACAATTACTTCCCGCTGCGCTATCTCAACACCATGAGCATCATTCCCGTTGACCTCAACTCCATCCTTTACGGAAACGAGATTGCCATCGCTAGCTTCTTCAACCAGACCGGCAACGACACCGCCAGCCAGGAATGGATGGATCTCGCCTCCAAGCGCAGCGAGGCCATGCACGCCCTCATGTGGAACGAGACGCTATTCAGCTACTTCGACTACAACGCCACCTCGTCGTCGCAAAACATCTACGTCCCCGCTGACAGCGACGTAGCCACATTTGAGGACGCGAACGCCCCTTCAGGCCAACAAGTTCTCTTCAGCGTTGCCCAATTCTACCCTTTCTGGCTGCGGCGCCGCCCCTGAGTACGTCAAGAACAACCCGTACGCCGTCCTACAGGCTTTCTCGCGCGTCTCCAAGTACCTTGACGACCGTGCCGGCGGCATCCCCGCCACCAACTTCCGCACCGCGCAGCAATGGGACCAGCCTAACGTGTGGCCCCCGTTGATGCACGTCCTCATGAAGGGCCTTCTCAACACGCCCAACACCTTTGGCGCCGACGACCCGTCCTACAAGGCTGTTCGCTCCCTCGCCCTGCGTCTCGGCCAGCGCTACCTCGATTCTACCTTTTGCACCTGGTACGCCACTGGCGGATCCACATCCGACACGCCCCAGCTGCAGGGCCTGAAATCGACCGACGTCGGCATCATGTTCGAGAAGTACGCTGACAACGCTACCAACGTCGCCGGCGGCGGCGGCGAGTACGAGGTCGTCGAGGGCTTCGGCTGGACTAACGGCGTGCTGCTCTGGGCGGCCGACACCTTTGGCAACGAGCTGAAGAGGCCCAACTGCGGCGACATCAAGGCTGCGACGATCTCGGATAAGAGGAGCGCCGTTATGCTCAGTGCGAGAGATGCGAAGCGCGTGAAGAAGACTGGCCAAAGAGCCAGGGATGCGAAGAGGAGCTTGGGGGGCACGTAGAGGGAGTGCGGTGCTCAAAGTTGAAATGAGGCATGTGTTATGAAGTTTCGCTCTATATCATTGTGTAGTATAATGCTTGCTTATAGTAATGATTGTATATATGTTTGAGATGGAACCCAAACTCTAAATCGCTGTCGTATAATCTTGGGTCTGTTGGTCCCGTATCGCAGCGTGTAATCTAAAATGCCATTCGCCCAAGTGAATTGCCCCTGAACCCCTTTCTTGAAAACATGAAATCATGAAACCTGCCGCCCAAACATCCAAATCGAAAGTGAATAAGGAATGGACACCCGGCCTTTAAATTTTGCCGTCAAACATCGCTCACGCCAGCCCAACGGTTCTGAGTTGCTCCACCACCTTTGCCTCACTGATCATCTGCTTCCCAACCGCCATCCACTCCTTGAAGCCCTCGACACTCTCTGTTTGTGGGAAGTCCTCCCATATGCCCCGTTGCGTATCGGCATAATTGCTCCACTTGCCCTGCAATGCCGTGATGTCCGTGTATGACGGAAGCCGTCGCCGCATGGAGCAGTAATAGAAATACAGGATGCGGCACAACGCCTGAACGCGCGCCGCGAAGCTGTCCTTTTCGCGTTGCTCGGATAGCGTGGGGACACTGCCCGAGCCGAGAAGTTGCCACCAGCTAATGCGCCATCGTAACGTGAGAAGGAGATGGGCGAGTTGGATGAGCAGGGGCGTCGTGACGGGGGCGTTGGTGTTGAGGAGTCCCTGGAGATGCTGGTAGGCAGCAAGCTCTAATTTTCGATTGATGATGCGGGAAAGCTGGGCTGCGGTGAATAGGGTTTGCTCGTCGTCTCTATTGTCTGGGTCGAGTAGTCGCTCGAGGCCATCTGATTTCGAGATTAGGGCATATGTGACCCGGCTGGGCATATTGTTCCAGATTACCAACACCTCAAGTAAATCCTTCAACGCTTCTCCGTCTTTGATGCAGCTCGCCCAGCCATCGCTCTTCCCCAGCTGCGAGTCGATAAAGCCTCGGAAGGCATGTTGTTTCACGGAAAGGCACACATGCAGATCAGAGAGGTAAATATGGCATGCTGCTAAATCAAGTACGTAGAGAGAACCCTGGCCTTGGGAGACTCGAATATCATAAGCGCGACTCAGAGACTCGATCTGTGGCAGTAGATCGCGAAAGTCGAGCACAGCAGGAAGATCAAGACGTTTTCGATGGATAAGATCACGGCGGACGTGGTTGATGGAACATTGTGCTGATAGGGCTTAGCTTTGTCAAGAATGAATGGGCGAGGGGAACGTACAGATGTAGTTGGTAGTACCAGAAGAGATTATTTCCAGGAAGTAGGCCTTTGTACAAACAAACGGATGTCGGCTGTTCTGCGGAATCCTCATGCATTTGAGACAAGTATCCGACCCATCTGGGATGACACACTAGAGAAGGTCAGTATTACAATATGCTTAGAGCTTGACGGGTTGGAGGCATGATTACTCACGGATACCTTGCTCATCTTACACCCAATACACATGGTACGACATTGCCTCGTTTTACGTGCGGCAACTCTCTTATCCTCTTCCAAAGGACCCTGGCGTTTCCCTCTGGGAGACGGCCTCAAAGCAACTGCAGAGAAGTTGGGACCAAACGCTCCGGCAAGTGGTTGAGCATGGGACAAGGGCACCAGTTGGGAGTTGGACGGGAAAAAAGGCAAGTTTGTTGTGGGAGCCGGTGCACTTAGTGATTTATTCATAGGAGTCGACCGAATGGCCACATTGTGGGAGAAGGGGGGCGGATCGGACTTGCGGCGACTTTGGCCTCTAGGCTCTGGAATGCTGAGGTTGTGTATCGGGGCGTGGTATGCGAAGTCGTTCAAATATTGAGCATTCGTATCTTCCTGACTGTTAGTTTCCATCGAGCTAGCGAACTCATCAGACAAAAGGTTATTAAGGTCAAAGTTGTTGCTGGCTGTAGTAATATCCCAATCATCACAGTTCTGGAAAGGGTCAGGAGTAACTATCGGGAACCCGTCCAAGAGAAAGCTAGACGATACCGTGTTCATTTCAGGGGGGGATGGGGTCAAGTTGGATAGCCCTGTACTGTACTCAAAATCAGTACAAGGATTCTCGAGTTTGGTGCTCCAGGAATCGTAGTAGTCGTCGGTTTCCTCGGCGAGCGGCTGCAAAGCGGATGCCGGGTGGGTCGTTCTTGGCGGTCCTTGTATCTGTGGTGATACTTCGCTGTTGCGTATTGCGTGCTTGAAGATGTGACGGCCGAGAATACTTCTTCGGGATGGGTTTGAAGGCGGTATTTGTTGACGAGGCCTTTTTGGTCGGCAGGAGCTGGAAGATAATATATTGGAACCGTCGACCTTGGGAGTGGGAGACTGAGCCTCCGACTTGCGTTTGAAGTATCCCCGAGAACAGACCTGTTCAGAACTCTCCCATTGAAGTCCTTGATCAGAGTCATACAAGGATGTGCCGGGGCTCAAGAACCCGTTAGTACATCCTAGTCGTGGAATAAGTCGCGACTCGGTCACGCACTTCCTCATTGGGGGCGCCGCGTGAGAGTTGTCTTCCGTGAAGTACCCATTTTGAGCGTTGGTAGACGCTGGCATGGCCATCAAGGTTGGCGCTGTAAGTGAAGTTGCTGATCGTAGCATCGGCTGCGATGCCGACTCAAAGATAGATCCATCATGACTTTGGTTACGTGTCACGTCCGTCAACTGCGGAAAGGGGCCGCAAGTACCGAATAGCTGATCGAGGGCGACGTCGAGAAGATTGTTTGCTGGAAGTCCGGGAGGTGGGTATAGCTCTGAAGTGTTTTTGGCTCGATAGTAAGCCGTGGAGGAAGAATTGAGGTCAGTTGGTAAGCTTCTGATGCTGCTAATCGCTATCAGCTTCTGGGATTGCGATGAAAAAAAAGACCCTAAGCAAGTACATGAACACATAGTTGACTGAGGGAAATTTGAACGAGATGTTAAGCGCTAGGACTCACTCATATTCACAACCCTTGGTATTGACCGAGAATCCGCGACCAAGCGTTAAGCAGCTCTCACTACTATTTGCGTGGTCTCCCCTATCTTGGGAACGTTGGGTCTGTTCGCGTCGGGGCACCTTGACCGTACGAAGCTGGTGATTCTCGGCCCTGTATTCCATGCTCGCCGATTGAATAACTTGAAGTGGCGGTACGAGTTGAACGTTAGTCCGATGTCTACGAATACCGGAAGCTGCAACTATAGCCTGTACATGTAGTGTGGGATCACCACTGTCACCGAAATAATGCAATGAGACCCAACATCCATGGCAGAACTTGGCTGCTTCATATCGCCAACGGAGTTTTCTCGCTGAACACAACGTCTTAAATCGCGCGCATAGTAAGCAATTGCGTGGCCTCAAATTTGGATCTCGCGGGGGACACAATCGGAGTAGACGGAGGTGAGGCGAAAGTGCAGATGGACGCTGCAGGCATGGCGGTCCAGCCAACGAGAGCGTCGGTTCGGTGAGGCATCTCAATAAGGCGAAAATGCTGCACCTCATAATGTTTGGCAGCTGGACCAACACCGTCATAGCTGATGGATTTATGCGTGTAGTTCAGTCGAGATGGACGCAGGTAGTGAGGGGCTTTCGGTGATGATGTTGTTGTTGTTGTTGTTGTTGTCGAGTGAAGGTGGTGTTGAGACAGGACTCGGAAGGAGCATCGTCTTGGGCCTCAAGAACGATGGAGACTACGAGCTACCTTCCATACCTTAGGTACATTAGGAGCCCATCCTCCTTGAATTTTGCCTTTGCCTTTTTGCCTTTTCTTGGCCTTGTCCATCAGTCTCTGTTTCAGCTCGGTTGACAAGCCACCATCGCCCAATATACGAAGCCGGTGACCATTCATCAGTAATGGTTACTAGTCAGCGTCCTGAACACGGCAACTCAAGTTTGTTTGCCTCGGGCACCTTTCAAGCATCAACAGCATGAAGATCCTCGTCAGCCTCACCCTCATGCTCATTACTGCACTTTGCGCTGCCCAATCCCCTTTCAAGTTCCAGCCCCGCTAAGTCGTCGCCTACTGTAGGTCGTCAACGACGATGGCCCCCCAAGCCGCGTTTCTCACATCCTCCCCTTCGTCGCCGCTCTCAAGTCGGCCGGCCACCGTTGCCTCGTCGTGATTCCTGCCGATCCGACGTCCTGGATTGGCAAGGCACACCACACAGGACGTCGGCTGACAGCCCAGAGCGTTTGTCCGGCGAAATCGTACTCGGGCGAGCCCTGCGACGACGCCCGATGCAACGACCTGGACGATTTCTGGCATCACTGGTTGGTCGTCGATGGCCCGCCTGCGAGTTGCACCCTCATCGGCATGTTTCACGCTGGCGTCAAGGCAGCCGAGTTTGATCTGGTTGTTTCCGGGCCGAACTGGGGGCGGAATGCTGGCAGGCTGTACAATCTCTCAAGTGGTACCGTTGGCGGTGCGCTCGAGGGTGCATTGGGCGGCATCCGCGCCATCGCTTTGTCGTTTGCCTCCAAGGAACATTTGCCTAACCAAGTTGTCGTAGATGCATGTGCAAAGTCCGTTCAGGTAGTTGAGAGTCTGGCACAGACATGGCACTCTGGCGTGGACCTTTACAATGTCAACATCCCCATGGTGGACAATATCGCCGACTGTTCGGTGAAATACACCTCAGCAGCCCGGACCAGCTGGGCTGGATATAGCCTGTTCGAGCCCGAGAAAAGCGACAGCAATGACAAGGTTCCTGGATTTTACCGGTTCCAATGGGCTCCGCAGCTCCCAGGCCATCAACGGCAGGCTCAACATAGTTGTGAAGGTGAGGATCTATGGGCGTTGCAGAATGGCTTCATCAGCGTGACGCCGTTACGAGCCAACCTTGAGGCCGTGTGCGTTGACGTTGGCAGCTCAGGACGAGCCTCGTTTTCAACACTAGATTTAAGGTGATGAGACTGTGACGACACGAGCATTGTCTAGTTTCTCCAATGCCAACTCGCTAATCCCATCTTGTCCATCCGCTCGCCATATGGACACTGATACGACGATTCCGAGGAGTCTACCTATCATGTTACGGCAATGGCCGGTGACGGAAGACATCAGGGTCACAATTCTAAGATGGCTTCGGGATGATCGGAAACAATGTTGAACGTTTGGTAGAGCTTTTGACGAGTCATTTCATGATTCTCAGAATATAAGAAGCTGAGATATTTCTCTGTCACTAAAGCAGTCAATCCTCATTCATCAAGTGTACCCTCGGATTTTGCGGGTTTCCAGTTTGATACGAGTAATAACTCTATTAATCGACTCACAAAAGCTGGCAACCAATCTTCTTCTAGAAACTTTCTAAGTCTTCAAGATGGGTTTCGGGCCTTCGTCAAGCAAAAGCAGGGATTCTGGCGACATTGCGAACGTCGCTCCACCGGTATCTGACCTTCATTGCTGTAAGTAACGTCGTTCCCAAGGTAGCAGCAAACGATTGATGCTGCCCCCCATGACGAGTCGCAAGCTAACAAGCTCGGAAGTTACCGAGACTGCAGGAATCATCACGACAACCATGACAGATTTACCCGGCTACCGAATCACCAAGGTTCTCGGGGCAGTCTATGGCGTCACTGTCCGCTCGCGCAACATCGCTGCGGGCATCGCCATGGCGCTCAAGAGCATCGCCGGCGGAGAGCTGAGCTGGTTCACGTCGATGCTCTACTCGTGCCGCAACGACTCCATCAACCGCGTCGTCGATGAGGCACGCCAGCGTGGGGGAAACGCCATCATCTGTCTGCGCTTCGACGCCGGCGAGCTCGGAGGCTATGCCCAAACGTGTGCGTATGGCACCGCCTGTGTCGTAGAGAAGATTGAGGATGAGAATGTCGACGCGCCGCAGCTACATGAGAAGCCTGAGGTTGCCGTTTAGGCGACGGAGGTCGAATCAAGGGATAGCCATTGTTCATAGGCAATAGGACAGGACGAGCTGCGAGTGGAACTCGGTGAAAATCAAAAGTCATTCTTCATTGTGTTAGTGTTAGTGTTGAAGTCAAGGCTGCTCCATGAAACCGTGACCCCATGCATCAATCAATGTTCCAGATCGCTTATGTCATCATACCTTGCTGCTTCGAGCATTATCATTGGCTCATCTCCGCATTACGCTAGCCCACCTTTAACGCCGCCACGTCGGACCCTCCAACTCCCCCCTTGCATGTCGCCATTGAATTGATGCGCCTTGGACACGGACTCACGAAGGGGCCTTTTCGCTATTGACAACCCGAAACAGCAATTCCTCTCCTCATCTCGCCTATCTCGCAGGTCTACTTTGCTTTCCGTCCGTCGCTTCCTCGCAGTTGTCGCTGGTTTCGACAACATGCCCACGCCGTCTCGCCGGTAGCCTCGATAACCGATACGTATCCCCCAAGTTACACGACCAAACACCAACTCCAGCTGTCGCAATGGCTTTCACGACGCCCGAGGCCGAGCCCAGAGCCTCGCACGATTCCATCTCCTCCGCGTCCACAACGAGTCTCGTCTTCGAGAGGCTGCACGAAAAGACGGAGAAGGACGCACAGAAGGACCGAGGCCGTAAGGAGGGCTACAATCCTGGTCTCGAGGATGAGGATCCTCTCAAAGATGACGACGCCGAGGATCTCGAGACAGGGCCATTTCTAGGTCCCGGGGCTTCGCTCCATCGGAAACCCATGGACAAGGGCTTACGTCGCATACTCATCATCATCGGCTCCGTCTTCATTGGTGGCTGGCTTGTTGGACTGGCCGTCTTCATCGCGTCGGGCTCGTACAAGCACGATAGCGAGTCCGAGCACGACCCCGATGCCCTCTCGCGGGGCTCCGGCAAAGCCGTCACCATGGATCAGATATTCAAAAGTTACTGGCAGCCGAAGTCACACTCCATCAGCTGGATTGCCGGCCCGGATGGCGAGGACGGCCTCATGATAGAGATTGGCGCCAGCGGCAAGGACTACATGGTGGTCGAGAATGTTCAACTCGGCAAGGACAACGCGGCAGCGGGCGATGCGGCCACCGAGATCTCCAAGTCGCGCACCCTGATAAAGGAGGGTTTCTTTGAGTACGGCGATCGGTATTACACGCCGCAGTGGACCGGCACGAGCCCGGATCTCAAAAAGGTCCTCATCGGTGTTGACCGGAAGAAGGCTTGGAGGCACTCCTTCACAGCGACCTACTTCATTCTCGATGTCGAAACGCAAGAGGTAGAACCCCTATTGCCTCTTAGTCCCCTATCCAGGGTGCAGCTCGCTACTTGGAGCCCCCAGAGCGACGCCGTTGCCTTCACCCAAGACAACAACCTCTTCATCCGCCATCTCGGCGGCAAGGACGACGTCACCCAAATCACACGGGATGGTGGGCCGGAGTACTTCTACGGCATCCCGGACTGGGTCTACGAGGAGGAGGTTTTCGCCGGCAACAGTGCTACTTGGTGGTCCGATGATGGCAAGTATCTCGCCTTCCTGCGCACCAATGAGACGGGCGTGCCCGAATACCCGGTGCAGTTCTTCATATCGCGACCCAGCGGCACTGAGCCCGCTGAGGGTGACGAGGCATATCCGGAGGTCCAGCAGATCAAGTACCCCAAGGCGGGGGCACACAACCCCGTAGTTGACTTGCAGTTCTACGACATCGAGCAGGAGGATGTCTTCTCCGTCCCCATCGATGGGGCCTTTGATAACGACAACCGCATCATCAACAACCTCGTGTGGGCCGGTAAAAAGGTCATCGTCAAGGAGACGAACCGCGTCAGCGACGTACTCAAGGTAGTACTCATCGACGTCGCCTCGCGCGAGGGCAAGACCATCAACACCATCGACGTGGACAAGATCGACGGTGGGTGGTTTGAGATCTCCCACAAGACGACTTACATCCCCGCCGACCCAGACAACGGTCGCCCCGAGGACGGCTATGTCGACGCCGTCATCCACGAGGACCACGATCACATCGCCTACTTCACGCCCCTCGACAACCCGGACCCCATCATGCTCACCTCAGGCGCCTGGGAAGTTGAAGACGCGCCCTCGGCCGTCGACCTGGCCAACAACCTCGTCTACTTCATCGCCACCAAGGAATCCTCCATCCAGCGCCACGTCTACTCCGTCTCCCTCGACGGCTCCGACCTTCGGCCCTTGACCAACACCTCGGCAGAGGCCTACTATGGCGCCTCCTTCTCTGCCGGTGCCGGCTTCGTTCTCCTCTCGTACCGCGGACCCAAGATCCCCTTCCAGCAGGTCGTCTCCACGCCCTCGACCCACGCCGTCTACAGCCACACTCTCGAAGACAACGCCGAGCTTGCTGACCGAGCCCGCAAGCACGAGCTCCCTGTCCTAAAGTACGGCACCGTCGATATCGGAGACGACATCAAACTCAACTACCTCGAGCGCCGCCCGCCGCACTTCGACCCCAAAAAGCAGTACCCTGTTCTCTTTCAGCAATACTCGGGCCCCGGCTCCCAGTCCGTCACCAAGAAGTTCGCCGTCGATTTCCAAGCCTATGTCGCCGCTGCCCTCGGCTACCTTGTCATCACCGTTGATCCGCGCGGCACCGGCTTCCTCGGCCGCGCCCACCGTGTCGCCGTGCGCTCGCAGCTTGGTGTTCTCGAAGCGCACGACCACATCGCCGCCGCCCGTGTCTTCGCGGCCCGGCCTTACGTCGACGCATCGCGCCTCGCTATCTGGGGCTGGTCCTACGGCGGCTTCACCACCCTCAAGACCCTCGAACAGGATGCCGGTGCCACCTTCTCCTATGGCATGGCCGTCGCCCCCGTCACCGACTGGCGATTCTACGACAGCATCTACACGGAGCGCTACATGCGCACGCCGCAGGACAACACAGACGGCTACGACGCCGCCAAGGTGGCCAACGCCACCGCCTTGGGGCAGAACAAGCGCTTCCTCGTCATGCACGGCGTAGCCGACGATAACGTGCACTTCCAGAATTCACTGACGCTGCTCGACGACTTGGATCTCGCGGGCGTCGAGAACTATGACGTTCATGTCTTCCCGGACAGCGACCATAGCATCTACTTCCACAACGGCAACCGCATTGTCTACGATAGTGAGTCGTCTCGCCCTCTGTTTCATCCCGAGTTTACTATTGAAGCTAATTGGTGTGCTCGTCGCTAGAACTGAGGAACTGGCTTATCAATGCGTTCAATGGTGAGTGGCTCAAGGTCTCGAATCCGAAACCCATCGGGAAGGCGGACAAGAAGAGGAGTCTAGAGGCATCTTCGAACTGAATGAAGCCTATACTACTATGTAATTGTTCTTAGCTATCTACCTAGTATCTAGGACGGCACGTGTATGCTACGTTTGTTGGAAAGGCGTTGGTTAATGGATAAGCATGTTTAGATGCATCACGGCGTCATGGCTGTTTGGGACTCTTGACCAGATACATAAATCAAAAGAGAAATGGATGTACTATCATACACATACAGCGGCACAGGCTTGATGCCCAGCCGCGAGATTCAAACTGAAACGTTATCCTCCAGTCTACCTGCAAGATCTCGATTCGCACCCGCTCAAAAATGCGCCTCAAGCCCCCCTACCGTGTCTCTCAAACGAGCGACGCATTAATATGATTACAGGGTCATCAGTCCAAATCAATACCCGAATCCTCTTTGGATCGCACAGATGGTGATGGAGTTCCTCCTCCCAAGTTCTTCGCCGGGCAGAACAGCCGATCAGACGCCGAGGCCGGCGCCTTTGCGGCCACAGGAAGCCAGCACCACATCGGCACTTGCATCTAGTAACCGTAGCCGGTGGGCTGCGGTGCGAAGCCGTTGGTCTGGCCGTAAGGGACTGGCGACGGGCTGCTGCCCAGACCACCCGGAGCCGCTGTAATCATAAGCCTTCCAGCTCCCAGAATGGGAGTGTTGTCGTCCGTCTTCTCGTGTTCCTGCTCCCTCAACTTGCGTGCCTCGTTATCGGCCTTGAGGACAGCAAGCTCTTTGGTTTGCTGTGAAAGCAGATTGATCATGTAAGGCATGGAGAAGTCCATTAGGCCGTGACGCCACGATAGTTCGAGAACGAGGTCGGGTCGGATAAGCTCGTTGCAAGCATAAAGCATGCCTGTGTAACATTCACGGTGTCCAATATCAACAAACTAGTTCATGTTAGCAATAAGCACAGTCGGAAATGGTGAAGGTGAAACAACTTACGTATCGAACAAGGTCGGTGACGACCTCAACCTTGGCGGAAAGAGCTGCCGTCTCAATGGCATCCTTGAAAAGCTTATCCTGCTTGGAGAGGGCAATGGATTTCTCCCAACGCTTGTTCTTGCGGTAGATGCTGGCGGCGATTTGGCGGAAGAAGATGAGATCGTGCTTCTCAAGGCGAGCCGCAAGCTCAACTGCATCGTAGTTGTCGTGGTTCTGTACCGAGTCGCGGAGGGTCTTGTAATCTTCCTCCTCAATCAAGAGGTCGTTCACAGCCTCATTGACAATTCGCTTGTTCTGAGATTGGACGTTGAGCAGGAAAGGTTTGATGAGAGGTAGGTCATCATTCTTCTGGAAGATCTTGACAACACGGTTGACGTCAATGCGAGGAGTGAGAGTCGCGAGCAGGTCGGTCAATAGCGAAGGGTGCTGCTCAACGTAGAACTTGATTCCACGGTAGTAGATTTCCAAGTTGGCAACCTTAACCAAGATCTCCTTGAATTGTTGGTGGTCCCATGAGTTCTCGGGTCGCTCGATAACAGCCAGAGCCGCGTTATCGAACTCGTCGTAGTGGTAGTAGCAAAAGACCAGCTCAGGCCACAAATTTGCTTCCTCGCAGGAACGGATCATCTTAGGCATGTTCATCCTAGACCAGAAAATCTTGATGTGCTCCATAAGACGCTCCGGGTGGTACCTAGAGAGTGCGATGCCCAGCTCAGTGAACATGCCCATATGCGCACGCTCGAGGCCGAGACCCTGCTCGAGGAGGCTGATGAGCTCATCGAAGTATCCGTTACGCTCATACTCCTTCACCAGTGTCTGAAGCTGCTCGGCATCGACAATTAGGTTGAGACCACAGATCTGGGCCAGCCTGAACTCCTTCTTCTCCACGCACGCTCCGTGTACCTGCTTCCAGACCTTGATGTTGTTGGCCTTGCGGGCGCAGTCAACGGCGGCTTGGTAGTCGCCAAGGTGGACCAAGGTAGTAGCCAGCTTAGCCCAGTTCGAGATGCTAGTATAAAAGATCTTGGACGCCTCATAGAAGCCTTCTTCGTAGGCCTTGTCTCCAGACTCCTCAATGTTCGCAACATTGGTTGCGCGCAGGAAATCCTCGAGCTCAGAGAGTTGCTCCAAGCGAGCATAGCAGAAGGCGAGAGCAGTATCAATCGTAGCCTCTCGTAGAGTCTTTCTAGCCATACGCAGATACTTGACAAGCTCCTCGTTCTTTCCTGCATGGGTAGCAATCTCGATGACTTCAGCGTAGTTTCGAGGATCCTCCGCCTTGATGTAGGATTCGATGGCATCGGGAACACGAAGGCCATCGAGCTGAGCTTTGGCAACCTTGCTCCAGACTTCAGGGAGATCGACCTCTTCAGCATAAGCCTGAGCGCGGTCGACGCTGACAATGTGCTCAACCAGTACATCGACAGCAGCAGACTTGTTGTCAGCCTTCTTGTAAATCTCGAAAGCCTCCTCGAAGAGACCAACATCGATGCAGGCAATGGCAATCTCGTCGGCGTCATAACCATCAAGCTTGTGGATGTAGTCCATCACGCGTGCCTTGTCGGCCTTGGCAGCGGTGAACATTAGCAAGTTTTGGAGGTTTTGGTTGTCACTGAATGGTGAAGGCTCCAAGACGATCTTCTCAAGAAGCTCAATAAGCTCTAGAGGAAGGTCGTTCTCAAGAAGGGCAGAGACAGCCACAGAGACCTTGGCGGGGTCAGTTGACTCGGGCACAGCCGTGGCAGTGACCTGATCAACAACAGACCGGCGATGGATATTGTTCTCGCTCAAGACGAAACGCCATAGATCAGCGTCAGAACGCTCTAGCAGGTATCGTGCCTGTGCTCGGTACATGGAGTTCTCATTTGTGATGTTGACGAGCTCTAGGTCGTTCTGTCCCTTTGAGTAGGCGATATAGGCGAGGTTGGGATCCCGCTTCTCGCAGTATTTACCCACAGTCAAGGTGTCATACTGGTCATTCTCCTTGAGGAACTTCTCCGGGTTGTTGTTCGAATCGATGTAGATCTTGGCGAGCGCGTTGAAGACAGCCTGCTGCTGGTTCCCGGCCTGGAGAGTAGCCTCGAGGAAAGGCAACAAGAGCTTGAGACGGTTTCGCGACTCGACTTCCGAGACGAGCTCATCGATGCTGATGGCCTGGGCGTTGACGGTAGTCAGAAGCTGCTTGATGATGTTCTCGTCGCAGTCGACGTCCAGCAAGCCACCGATAACGGCAGGAGTCCGTGAAGGGTTCACTTGCTGAACGTAGGATTCGATGGCTTTAAACTGCTGGTTCTGGTAGAGGTACAGAATCAAGTCATGTACGAAGTTGAATCGATCGCAAACAATGATGAGTGGCAGCTGCTCAGCTAGCTTGGCTTCCTTGAGGAAGTTCTTCACCTTCTCGGGATTATACGCGTTACTATCGCGGCAAATTCGCTCGACTTCATTGAACTGGCCCATCTTTGTAGCGGCCTCAATGTACTTGAACTGCACATCAGGATCTTCCGACAAGTTGACGATGCTACCCAGATAGTAGAAGAGACCCTCGGCGGTCTTGTACTTTTCGAACAGATCAATCAACCGAACTGCACCAAGAAGTTCAGAGTACTTGGTCGCAATCGTAACGACGGACTGTAGGTTCTGGCGGATGTTGCTCTTCATCATGGCATCGAGGCAGTCCAGAGACTGTTCCACAGACAGCTTGCCGAAAAAGGTGGTGAGCCATTCGGGGTTGAAATTGGTGGTACCAGGAATGTTGATGACGACTCGCTTGATGGCTTCGGGGTCTTCATATAGCTCCAAGGCTTTCTGAGCCAAGCCTGCCTGCTCACAAAGCTGCGCAATGCGGGGCTTGTCGAAATGGGTAAACATCTCATTGCCGAGGATGGCCTCTGCAACTTGAGGCGCGTGCATCAAATTCATCTCGAGAAGGCGAGTTTGTAGACGGGCATGCTCCGGGTTATTCTCCTTGAGAGCATCGAGGAGGAAGGCAGTTGCTTGCTGAACCATACCCTGAGACTGGAAAATGTCACAAACGCGCTCGAAATCAACCAATGGGCCTTGCTCGCTGTTAGCGAGAGCAGTAGCGAACTCTGAGCCCTTCTCAGGGTTGACTCGAATTATGTGCTGGAGCAGTTGGATGTAGTCAGGTTGGTAACCAGTTTGCGCGGAGTATGGTAGGATCTTGTCGAATTGCCCAGTCTCGGCAAAACCAGCAACAACCTTCTGGGGGACGTTGGCCTTCAAGTAGATGGTGAGGGCCATGTTGATGTCGTAGGGTCGCACCAAGTCGCCTAGCTGCTCTGAGCAATCCAACTTGCCCTCCTTCAGCCACTTCTCAAGCAGGTGTTTCCGGTTCTGTTGCAGGACGGGTTGCGCTAGCTCGAGGGTCTCATGCTTGTTCAACGTGCCCTTGTCGAGAAGCATGCCGAAGTATTGTAGGGTGAAAGCCATCTGACCCGGCTGTGCTGGCAGTCGCTTGAACTTTTCGATAGTCTCGGCGGTTCGAAGGAATCCCCGAGGGGAGTTTGCGGCGATCTTGGCAGCTTCCAAATAGTTGGCCGAGTTGAATAGCTGCTCGAACTGCCTGGCGTAGAGGTTATCTGCACCAGGGAGTCCAGCTCTTGACGCCATCTTGATAGCCATTTCGGTGTTGGCGGGGTTCTGGAGCATGTATGGGATGACGTTGGCATCATCAACAGTGACAAAGAGCACTTGGCCCTTTCGGTTAATGCCGACGATTCCCGTGGAGTCGTTATCGGTACAGGTCGTGAAGATGGTCTCGCTCGAGATTCGGTTCATGAAGATGCAGCTGGCGGTTTCGAGGTCGTAGAGGTGAATGAAGCCGTACTTGGTGACCATAAAAATTACACCGTATTTCTGCGAAATCTGCAGAGCGACCGGGAAGTCGTTGGTAGCTTCAGCTGGGAAGAACATGTCGACCGCCTTCTTCTGAAAGACGGGATTTGACTCGGCATGGTCGACCTCAACGATGTGCAGCTTGGCACCCGTTGCTGTCCGGACAGCGAAACTGAAGAGCTTTGTATCCTGAGCAGCGCCCTCCAGTCTCAAGGTACCGAACGCAGCAGCGTGACCCTCGATGGCCTGACTGATTCCTCGATCTTTGGAGTAGAGCTGCATGGCGCCAACCACGCGGCCTTGCTGTGAGGAGATACCTACGACCACCATCCACTTGCCGTCGGCGTTGACTCGGTAGTTGATGATTTGACAGCCCTATTTCATCACGTTAGGCGATGTCAGCACGAGGAAGAGGGGTGGTAACTAACATTGAGGTTGGCGTTGCGCTCAAAAACTTTGACCGGAGCATCCTGACTGACGTCGTAGACGTCCCAGTGGTAGACGCTGGAGGTAGTGACGAGGCCAAGGGTGGTTTCGCTGATCCACTTCCAGAACTGGACGTCCTCGTTCATTGTGCATGACTTGAGCTTCTTCTTCTGCTCCAGATCAAAGATCTGTAGCGTCCGAGACTGGGCCTTGAGGGCGATGACCTGTCTGTTCCAGTGCATTACGGCGCTGTCGGCCTTGATTGGCCGACGAGTGACATTGTTGCCATTTTTGAGCTCGACGATAACGACCTCGGGTTGAGCGGCCTCGCTCTTCTTTTCTCGGATGCAGACGTAGGAGTCGGATTCGAGTGTCTAACTATGGTCAGTTCAGCCTCGAGGAGGCCAGCTCATTGCTCGTGAAGCAGCCAGCAGCAAGCGGGATGAAGGCGACGTACGCAGGAGTTGAAGCCGATGGATTGCGTATCCACGCCAACGGTGCCGAGCTGCACCAGCTCCTGGAACTTGATCGGCAGAGGCGCCATGACGCCGGAGTAGCCAACAATCAAGTAGTAAGGACCGTGATCGAGTCGATGCTCCTAGCTTCGTTTGTAGTCGATGGTGTTGGTTTCGATGGCGACGTGATCGATCTCGAACGCTGGTGAGATTGGCTTCGATCGTCGGAGGTGATGTGGGTTGGTAGAAGCTCCCATGCGCCGCGCGGCAAGACCAGGAAACGTGGAAAAGCCTGAACTAGCAGCACAAATGGAAATACCAAGTGAAGAGAAAGGGCAGCCAAAAGGAATTGCGACGGCGGCGATGTGGTGGGCGTAGGGAGGTTCGAAGGTGCGAGAGTGAAGGAAGGTGTTTGTTGGTAAGGAGAAGCTGGTCACTTTTTGGGTTACCTGTTCCCTTCGCGACTTGGGCTGGCAGCTGGCAGCTGGTAAGTGCACCTACTGGGCAGCGAGCGGTACGTACCTGGGATTGGTTGCGCACAGCTGTGTGTTGTGGAGCTATTGTGATTCGAGGGAGGAAAGAGTATCCGCCGCCGAATAGGATTGGTCTGTGCCCCTTTACGCCTGTCATCTGCGGCTGCACCTGGTCGCCAGCTGTTGGGCAGCTGGCAGCTAGAAGAAAAAGGGGCAGCCTAAAAGCGAGCAGTGCCGCACAGTGACGTGTGTGTTGGAAGAGATCCACCTTTCCCTCATCCACCAGGGCAGTCAGCTCCAGATTAACTTATAACGGAACAACCTCACTTAACATCCACATTGCACCACTGGAAGTTCAACAATCACAGAACAGCTGGATTCGCTCATGACTGGTTTCTGATGTTTTGCACAAACTTCTTATTAAGCTTGAGAATCTACTCGCACAAATGTTCGCTTATAGCTGCTGGTGTTACTTATCCACGAGAGCTGTTTGATCATTCCCGTGTAGTTTGCATTTGTTGCCTTGCGTAGTGGCAAGCTCGTACACTAACAGCTAGGCATGGGATTTGTTACATCCTCCACTCTGCACTCTCTAACAGACACATCGCACTTTGATTGCTGCCTTGAAGTATCAGCGTGTATATCAAGAGTTTCTCTTGCGTTGTTCCCTGCTCATCTGCTGAGCGTACCCAAAGTTGCTTGCCTAGAATCAGGCGGCACAGTTTTATTGCTTATGGGGCTATGGTTCAATCCTAAAGTCGCAAACATGCATCCTTCTTCACCACCAACACCTCTGAAATGTCGAGCTGTAGATAGCTGATCGTCGCTGGGCTTCGGGGCACCACATTTGGAGTGTGTTGACCGTCTCTCAACAGCGTGGCCAAGAACAGCAGTGGCCAAAAGACTGGACGAGATCAGAGACTTGATAAGCATGGTGGCGAAATATGAGTTGATGAGCTAAAGTGAATGGTGAGGCTTGAGATACCACATACAGACGAGGGATTCGACCCTTCTTATACGTATTCAACCTTGCAGCTCGACTCAACGCCCCATGGTCCTGTCGCAGAAGACAGGACGGCTTTCCTGCTCGAACAAGCAGGACAGCTCATTGTGTCGTCGCCCGGTCCAGCAAAATTTCTCGGCCTGTCGATCTTCCATAAGTTGACAGGCGAATCCTAGATCGTGATACCATAGGTACTCAGTAGACTCGGCCAACGCTACTGCGCACCTTCCCACTCGTTTACTATGAATAGGTAGCCAAGACACTCTTATCTGTTTGGTTACTCCGCGTTTCCAGGGGTCTTGGTTTTGGCCGAAGCTACTGAGTCCCTATGGTATATTGCTACTGCATCGTCCTGCCTCATCAGGCCGAGAGAGAGCAGACTGTCAGTCCCGTGGCCACAGAAGCTGTGATAAGCTAAGACTCTCGGTCATACACTCGCCGCCCAACGTTCCATCAATCCCGGTTCAACATGCACGGTTCCCCTTGTCTAGTGGTTGAGAGATCGAGTAGGTTGACGTGCCATTCAAAGTCAACACTGTACATGCCGATCAGAATAAAACCCTTAAGAGCAATAGATCAAGTAGAAAATCCGAGAACAAATCTTGAAAGAAATCCCGATCTAATCCCTAAAGTAATTCCATAGATTAACATATTATCTTTACAATAATCTTAGGCTATAGGAGTTGACGACTACAAAAAGGAATACTGCTTGGTGGCAGCCATTTGTGTGTCTTCTTCCGCTCACTGCGGAACTAGATCTAGCGACATTAATGCTCGCGCCGTTCGTCACTCAATTGCCAACAAATGGCAACGCACTGAGCTTCCGCTTTGAGAAGGTCAAGATTCTCAGCAAGGTTCCCCCTCGTTTCCCCAAAGCCTTATCGCAATTAAGGCTCGGGATCCTCACAAGATCGTCTGTTTTAGGGCCGGCATTTGCGTATGTTCCCCCCCCCCGATGCCGCTATGTTTAGAGTTATTATTGAGTGCCAGGTTTCTTTGTCTAAACAAAAGGACCCCAAACACGGCCCGAAGCTGAAGATTGGGATGTCGGCGAACAGCGGTCAATATCTTCCACCGCTGATGACCAAATGATTGACAGAAAACTACTTGCCGTGCAATGATGCTCGAGATGGCCGATATCTCGTTGAGGGGCGAATACGGTCATTTCGAAAGAAGACGAGCCAGGCCCTTCGACAACGATCATCGGCGACATGCCTGGGAGAACAAAGTCGGTTTAAGCCTCGGCAACTTGAATCATGCCGAGAACTTTTGAAGAATACCGATAACTTAGTAAGGACATGTGCATGGGGCATCTCTTGGCATGCCCGGCGGCTTCCGCAACGAGCCACGGGTCCGTGAATCCGTGATGCTCCCCAGCGCAAGCTGTGATAGATAGAGTTGGTTTAAATTCCGTGTACCAGCCTAGTACCAGTTTTGATAAGATGTTCGTTGAAAATCGAATCAAGAGTCGAAGTAAGTTTCAGTATTTTAAAGCAGGAGGTTTTGAAGGTATGGCCAGATCGCCTAAACTGTTTGCGTCTCTTGCTTCGCCATATAAATCGTGGTCGATACGGCACGAATCTGCGGAAGATGACTGCCAGCTCCCTTGGTCGACTGTCGTCTATGAGAGCCCAGGTTTAGGTCAAATGTTCCCGCTCAATATGATGCGTGACCGCAGCCTCGTCGCCCGTAAACCCATCGCAAAACGGACACTTAACCTCCGCAACAGCCGCACTCGTAGGAGTCGCTTCCACCTCCTCGCCAAAGTTGGGCATGAAATCGGCCAAGCCCCTCGGCGGCGGTCCATCGAGATAATCATCGTTCCTCACATCCGTATACTTCATTGTGGATCTCGCCGGAGCAGGCGAAGGGACTCCAGTACCAGCACCGGATATCGCTCGCGGCGGAGCACTCATGGCCGAAGCACTCGCGTCCGCGGCCGGCGGCGCCCCCATCCTCTGCACCCTCCCAACCTGACCATCACGTAGCCGCACCTTGATCCCGCGGGGATGGTTGCCCCGCGTGAAGATGTCCTGAACTATACCCTGCGTCTCCTCGCCAGTGGGCTGGTCATCTTTCAGCACGATGAATACTGCCGAGCCGCGCACGACTTGCTGGATGGTAGGGACGGTGCCGGATCTTTGCTGCGGCGTCCCAACGCCTCTTGCTGGGCGGAACCCGCCACGTTGGTTGCCCCGAGGGGCACGCTGCTGATTGTTCCTAGGGCGATCCATGGGTGTAAAGGTTCCTTGCGAAGTGGCTTGTGGATCTGAAACAGATGGCGACTTCCTCGATGCGAGGTTGCGAACGAAAGCAAGGTTGTAGGTTTTCAAGGTGAGGTTTCGAAGGGGCAGCGCACGGACCACTGAACTGGAGAACGCCATGTAGCGTCGTAAAACCTACCCTACAATTCGTAATGATCAGACGAAGATATCACAGCTTTGGTGTGTGTGTGAACATACTTGGACTGATCTGAGATCAAATAGACTGGTGCTAATAATTTCATCCAATATCTTAGTCAACGTCATGGCGTAAATGTGGGGTTGCTGACTCGGCTCTTGCATTGATCGGGAGTTTATTAAAAGTTGGTTACGGCCACAAAATCCACACCACGTCCGGAGTGCTGTTAATTTCATTCAACCTACTTTTACTTGTTTAAACGGGCAGAAAGTAAATGGTATTAGTTGTTTGTAGTTTGACGTATTCTTTACGCTCTTATGCTTTATAATAGTTGAGAGTGCCTATAGGCATGCTATGAGTACAATGACAGACCTTCCTAACGCCGAGAGATGAGTGGTTTCCACTTCCTATATTCACTTCAAATGTGTATGCCTCCGTCTTTTCGAATCCGCGAATAGATGAACGAGCTATCTTAGGCATCGTTTTCCTTCACGGGTGCCTTTTTTCGAATGTCCTTCCAGCCTATGCCCCAGGAGAACACGAACATGGCAAAAGCTGCACCGACAGCGAGATAGAAGGTAGCATCGACAGCCTTGGCATAAGCCGCAATGACGGCGGGGACGTTCGCTGCAGATGTTGCCTGGCGTAGACCTGTGGCACCCGCATCAATGATACTTTGAGTATCGACGTTGGGTAGTCGTGAAGCAAGCTCATCCTTGAGCCGAGCATTGAAGATGACGTTGGCAAAGGTAATGAACATGGCACCGCCAAAGGTCTGCGAGAATACTAGGATGGCAGTTGCGATCGAGACAAGTTCCGGCTTCGAGTTGGCCTGGATGGCGATGATGGGCATCTGTATGCCGATGCCTCGAGCGAAACCAATCAGGACTTGGAACCCAGCCCACTTAGCAGTGGATGCATCAGGACCCAAAGTCGACATGAGGCCATTGCCGACACAACTCAAGACGGCGCTGGCTACGGCAAACGGAAGATAATATCCCACCTTTTGAGCTATTTGATGTGAGCGGCTACTCATAGGCTATCGAGGATGGGCGGGCATAACTTACCGAGAAATCCCGAGCTAATGGCACCAAAGAGTTGGGTGAGAACGCCAGGAAGCATGTTCACACCGCTTGTAAAGGCCGAGACGCCCTTTACGGATTGGAAGTAAACGGGAAGATAGTATGACGCCACAAAAACCGTGGTGAAGAGGAAGAGCATGGTCAAGCACGCAGTCCATATCTCCCTCTGGCGGACAATGTGAAGAGGAATCATGGCACCAGCGCCGACACGATGCTCCCACCACAGGAAAACCAACAGCATCCCGGCACCGCCGAGGAAAAGGCCAATGATTGTAGCCGATTTCCATGGGTAGTCATTGCCACCCCACTGGAGAGCAAGCAAAAACATGATCGTGCAAGGCGCAAAGATGCAAAACCCGGTAAGGTCCAGCTTGGTTGTCAGAATTTTTATGGCCGATTCATCGTGATGTTCTCGACGGTCGGGGATGTGAACGAGGAGGATGAGGATAGCGCACAAGGCACCGATCGGAAGGTTGATGTAGAAACCTAGACTGAGTTAGCAGATTTACGGCACCCATTTTGGGTTGCAAAACTTACACCATCGCCAGGTCGAGTATTCAGTTAGAGCTCCGCCAACTAATGGTCCAAGGAGTAGGCCAAGCTGGGCTCCAGCCATCAGCAAGCCCATCAAAGATGGGCGTTTCTCCATAGGAACCGACGCAGCAATCATGGTAAAAGCGCCATTCTGAATACCAGAACTACCGAGACCAGCAACAGCTCGTCCGATAATAAGCATCGTCGAGGATTGTGCAACTCCACAGATAAGGGAACCAAGTTCGAATACGAAAAAGAATCCTAGAAAGATTCGCTAGTTATATTGTTTAGTATCTGATACTGGTCGAAGAGTACGCGCGAGAGGGCAATTTTACCTTTGAGGAGAAGTACGTATATAGCTTGCCGGAGAGAGGTTGGAGAGCAGCGCTGGAAAAGCATTAGACGAGACTAATAGTTTTGAGACGGGCAATGGGAGAAGGGACTTACGAAGCAAGATTGTAAGAGCTTCCGTACCAGCCAATATCCTCCAAAGAATGGAAGTGTGTCGTAATCTTTGGGATCGCCTGAAAAACAAGGTTAACAATCATCTCGAGGCGGGAACCAACGGACATACTGTAACAATGATGGACATGTCCAGAAGCATGAGGAACGCAGCTAGAGTGATGGACAACATTAAGCTGACAAGCTTCCAGCCCATAATGTACTCGAATTCAACATCGTCAGGTCCACCGGCCTTTGGAGGAACCGTCTCCTTGACTTCATCTTTTTCGTCGAAAAGTGTCGGAGATGGTGAAGGCGTGTTGATTCTTTCGTCTTCTTTCGAGGCAATTACGGAATCCTTCGGTGGACTATCCACGGCCGTGCTGCTTGGAATTGCAGACGCCATCTTGGGGCAGTAAGGAAGAGAAGGGCAGTAAGGACGGGATAGTAAATGGTGTAAGTGGCCAGTTGTGGGTTGAAGGGGAAATACTTATTGAGGACCAGTAGTTATGACAAGCGTCATGGAGGGTATAGATAGGTAGAAGAAAACATATCCGGAGATTGCTGCCAATGTTATAGGGCTGAACACCGTCCAACCCCGGATATCGGGATTGAGAGACAGTGATGCCGGTTGATGTTGGTGGGATCCTTGGTGGATTTGGGGCGGATTTTGGTAGAATCCGAAACCCGCTTACGGCGCAGATGCGCCCCCTTTGGAGACGACTTTTCGGTTATAACCCTCGGGAGTAAGAAGTAGGGGTCCGTTAGACCCGTCGAGAATTGTAGAATCCGTCGAGAATGTGCTCCGTCGTTATCAGAATTCCCAAGGGCCGAAGACATCCGTCATCCAAGTCATGTCGTTGAAGTCAAGCGCGTTGGGGTCGATTTCCATGTTCTCTGGCATATTTGCTGCTTCAGCGGATTGACTGGTCATGACTTGGCTATTGGGCGTGGGGAGGCTGCTTCCTAAATGGCGAGAAAGTGCTGGCTCCCACGAGTTTTTGATATTTCGCATAATCTTGGCGCCTTTGACGAAAAGGGTTGGCTCAACTTCGTCGACCTTGAGATTGTATGCCTCGTCCACTGCTAGAAACCTCTCGATGGTCTGATCAAGGATCACGAGCAGATCTGCAGTGTTGCGTACAAGGTCTTTGTCCCAACATGGATCCTCTGAGGTTGTGAGCCTATAGAGGGCAACTTGAACCTGCGATAGCTGAATGAACAGGGAGAAAGGGGACCCCGGCACATCGAGAAGAGGTATGGAGAAGAAGACATCGAACCAAGCCCGGGCCGACTTCAAGCACGTAAACATGCTCTCCACGCGCTGGGCGTCGGGAATAGCCTGCGTAAACAGCCCAATAGAATGTACCTGCACCTCCGCGCCTAGAGCGTGTGCCTTGATAATAGCTATACCAGGTAAGTGTGTACTCAAGTCGTAACATGGGAGCAACTCACGACTGGAAGCCAAGGCAAAGGGTAATGATTCCTGGATTTCTTTGATCTTCGCAAGCATCCCCTTTTTGAAGATATACGTCGGTGCAGGACCCATTTCGCCCATCACATCTCGTACCAAAAGCTTCTGAGCTTCCTCGCACACGAGCTGGAGCTTGATGAAGGCAACGAGGGTCACATCTGAGGGCTCTTGTTTGGTGCGATCTAGAACGTCGAGGCAGTCCTCCATATGGGGCGTCCATCGAAGGGAGTCCATTTTGCCAATGAATGAAGTGATTCTGCCCAGGTCAGTAAACGGGTTGCAACGAGGAGGGATGAGAACACACAGAGAGGTTAAAAACCAGAGAGATAACACCGCCCTCCGTTCTTCCATGGTTCGCAACTTTGCGGGAGGCGGGCGTCCTCCCCAGACCTTGAAACAAACGGTAAAGTACTGCTCTTCGACCGGAGCTCTCATAAGGCCCATATCATAGATAACGGCAAGTGCGAGCTGGGAAAAGGTAATGAGGAAGGGTTTTGTGGCAGGCCCCGAGTTCAAGGTAGCCCTGGAGAACGGTCAGGCCTTTTCACAAAAGGAATATTGGGATCAACTTACCAAGTCAGGAAACAAAGCATGCCATGTAGGATATCCATGGTTCTTTCATGGCCGATGACAATCCTCGTGGCTACCTCTTGGCGTACCCTCTCTTTCAAGATCTGTTGTTGTGTTACAGACATGGAGGTGATGTTCATGATACACAGCCACAAAAACGGCTTTTCCTTCTTTAGAATGGCCGCCGTTGTTTCGGGGGGTAAGACCATGAAGGGAAACTTTTCAAGCCATCCACGGAACTTGTCAAGATAAACCTCAGCCTCGGCATGAGTGGGCTCGTGTAGCCTCCACGTTTCGTTGATATCGGGAACTTTATATGTTCCCCCTTGTCCGTCATGTCGAGAGACTGTATCAAAGTCCGGATGACAACGCAAAGCGTCTACCGTATTATGCGCGCACTCCGCACCAGGTGTACTCGAAGTTGCAGCATTTGCTAGAGAGTCAAGACGACTGGGGAACGCTGGGGAGGGAGAGTACGAAGGCACGGATGCTGAAGTCGACGTCGAGGTTGGTGCCGACAGTGCATGCTGATTAGGATTCTGAGTAGCTCTGAGAATCGAGACTAAATCATCCAACTTCTCCTCCAACTGAGCAGTTCTCGACGAAGCTCCCTTCTTCGCGACACACTTTCGCGCAGTTGCCATTGGCTGGCACTGCTTTCCCAAGCGATGACACCGTTCACAGTCAAGCCCGTTTGGCCGCAAGATACACTTGCATTTGGCGCGGGAGCAGTTGGTACACGAACGGCCGTACCCAGCCGGTGTACCGGCATGCGCCGCTAGGTCCGGAGGTGCCATATGTGGACTGTGACAGTTGACGTAGATGCATCAAAGGTCAGCGAACGGGGAGCTTGAAGCAGAACGTTTTCGCCAAATCCGTCCGCTAGAAACAGCCAGGAGTTCATGGATTATTCAGAGAAACGGATTTGAAAGACTAGACTGAAGTGCACCCTGTTGTATGCGGCACCGGGGTTGATAGGAGCTCAGGAAGTATGGATATCTGGAAGGATTTCGACCGGGGGGGAGGGTTGTGTTGGATTCGTAAGTGGAGCGGTGTCCGGGATTTCTCCAACCCCGAAGCCCGTCACACACCAACGTTAAACTTGACAGGCTGGAATGCTTCGATAATTTTGTGGTAGCCCAGATCCAGTCTGGAGGGGCTGATGATCTATGGCGAGCGGCGGGATCCAAGGCCGTGATTATCTCATCTGATGCTGTTACCAGGTTGCGTGTTCGTAAGTTGACCATTCACGATGCCTGTTGATATGGATGTTAGGATGCTAGCTGCCTTCAGTACCAACCTCTCGGTCTCACTCTCCGCTCCGTTGGAGTATCGATGCCGCTGGAGTCCAATAAACGAGTCCGATGACTAGTATTGCCTGTGTGCCCCTGCAGGTTGGAAGCGGGAACGGAATTGAAGCAGAGGACAGTCGGGTGAAGTCTCTTGGCCGCTTATGGAATGCCGCCCATCCATGACCCTTTCTACTAGTTGGCAATACCCAGCGTTATAATTTGAACCGTGATACACGCACATTCTCATGTCAACAAACCCACGGAGACGCATCCGTGCCCAGGGTTTCGTTGCAAAATGACCGTCATCGTCGCACCGACACAAGGGCGTTGCTCAGGTGTCATGGTTCTTGGTCAATGAGATTCCAACCAAAGTGATTCACCTACTGTAAGGCTGGACCCCACCGCCCTCGTTGCGGCTATCGCATTGCGGCTATCGCATGGAAGGGATAGAAGGGATCTACGTGAAGTCGATGAAGCCCGACGAAAAGACGTGGGCAATTTTACATGCGTTGCTCATGCGTAGATGTAAAGTAGATCCGAGATGCTCCTCTGAAGTGGAACCGCGAGTCATTGGACAAAAGTCGGAGACATTTACAAGCCCAATCAAAGCCGCTGCTTCCCGCGCCTGCTGGCTCCGTCACGGGTTCACGCTGCAAGGCCGACTCCATCCGAATTCCTCAACCACCACCAAAACATCCAACCATTTCGAAACGCAGACGACCATGGCCGCCCCAAGCATCGCGGCAGCTGAGCTGCTGCCTCGTTTCCTTCTCCCGCGGCTGAGCTGGGGTGCGCCGCTGTCCGCTGCGCGCGTCGCCCAGCCCTTCGCATCAATCCAGTCTACCGAGCAAAGGAGGTCCTTCGCCTCTTTCCACGCCAAACCCGCTGTGCGACTTCGAGCTCAATATGCCGGAAGCCGTATCCTCAGGCAGGCATTCCACGCCACATCGCAAAGGCAGCGGGATCACCACTTCGACACGCTCAAGTTTGTGAAGCGGCTGCAGAGTGAAGGCTTTACCGAGGATCAGTCCGTTGCGATGATGAAGGTGTTGAACGACGTGATCGAAGAGAGGTATGCCGTTTCCACACAGCGTCTTCACAACCCGACTATTCTAATACCTCTTCAGCATCCAAAACCTCACCCGTACAATGGTACTCCGCGAAGATGCCGCCAAAGCCACCTACACGCAAAAGGTGGACTTCGCCAAGCTGCGCTCCGAGCTCCTCTCGGCCGACAGCACCGAATCCAACACGACGCGCACGGCCCACGAGCGCCTGACCAACGACATCGCCAAGCTTAGCAGCCGACTGCGCGACGAGATCGGCCGGACGCAGGCGAGTGTGCGCCTCGACCTTAACCTGGAGAAAGGACGCATCCGCGAGGAGGCCGTCGGACAGGAGCTTAAGATCAAGGAGACAGAGACCAAGATCGAGCAAGAGGTGGCAGCGCTGAGGGAGAAGTTGGAGCAGGTCAAGTTCCAGACGCTACAGTGGCTCATGGGTGTGTGCACTGGTTTCGCGGCGTTGATGTTGGGTGCTTGGAGACTTCTTATGTGAATGGGGGAATTGGGTTGGTGATTTTCAATACGGCAGGGTAGAGGACGCTGCTTGGAGGCATTTTTGGATGTTGCATGGGAGTCTGGTAAAAAGAAATGGTATTCGGCCTCGCGTATGCGGCAGTAGATGCTACTCTGAGTAAGTGCTTCCACGGTTGAACACTGGAGGTCTTGCTTGTGCTACTCGGGCCGGAAATAGGAGCAATACCCTATCTTGTACATTCTACAATTTCTTTTGCGTGTAATTAATTCATACCCTCAATCCAAGGTACTTCGAAGAGCACAACTTGATAAGACAACGCATCAGCTTGTAAAAAAGTATTCAAATACAACCAACAGTTGATTAGCGTCCTGTGGTAACTGTTTGTCAAGGTTATACAATTAGATATACTGATACCGGACACCTGCCGTATCGCCTTACTAACAGAGTGCTCCGGGTATGCGCAGCGGCGCGGCGCCGAAGAGTGGGTCAGCGGGAGCGGTCAACCTCCGTGGCCTGCTCCGTGATGCCATCACAAGCCACATGCAACGAGGCAGCCAAGGCAAAATGATGCAATCGGCATTCTATCATCATCGCCCAAGCAGCTCCTGATATCTCGCTATCGCACCGGCCAATCTCAGACCGCTACTGCGCTCCGGATCTGCACGACGTCGCTCCGCGCCCTCTTATACGGCCCGCCGCTCCCGCCCCCACCCCCACTCCTACTCCTACTTTGACCCCGCCATCATGGCCATGGCAGCTCACCCCAGATGCCGAAGACGGCAGAGGGCGGTAGATAGAGTTGAGATCCAGCAATTGGATCCATGTGTGAAAACGTGGGCTTGATTGCTGCCCGATCCCTGCCTTTATATCTCTGTGCTGGCTCTTCTCCTTCTTTTTCCTGTTCCTGTTCTTCATCTCCAACAAACCAATGCTGACTGGAGGATTGACAGTTGACACCCATTGGCCCTCACTAGCACGTAGGCTCCAGATATCCAACTTCCACCACAGCGATAAGGCTATATAAGGAAAAAATGACAGAGAAGCCAAAGATCTTGCTCTTGGGCGAGATCATACAGTAAGTCTTCTCAGAGTTTAGACCAATTGACTCACTCACATCGAATGCCACTTGGTAGCGCCCACGACATTTGGTCCTCCCTCACCTCCATCGCAACCCTTCACCAACCCATCTCAACCAATCGCGATGCCTTCATCGCCGAAAGCCGCTCAGGAGCCTTTGACGACGTCACCGTTGCCTACCGGACCTTCGACTCTGTCAAGATTACAGGGCGCGTCGACAATGAGCTCCTCGACGCCCTCCCCAAGAGCCTCCAATTCCTCTGCCACAACGGTGCGCCGCCCCATGAGGCATCCCGTGAATAGCGCATGTGTATGACATGTCTGTGTCTGCTAACAAGCTTCTCAGGCGCGGGCTACGATCAGATCGACATTCCCGCCTGCACCGCCCACGGCATCCGCGTCTCCAACACTCCCACTGCCGTCGACGACGCCACCGCCGACCTCGCTATCTGGCTGCTCCTCGGCGCCCTGCGCAACTTGCCCACCGCCATGGCTTCTCTACGGGCAGGCAACTGGCGCGGCAAGGCAGTGCCTGCGCTGGGCCACGATCCCCAGGGAAAAGTGCTTGGGATTCTTGGAATGGGTGGCATCGGACGGAACGTCGCTCGCAAGGCGCGTGCGTTCGGCATGAGAATTCGGTATCACAACCGCTCCAAGTTGAGCCCTGATTCGGAGGATGGGGCTGAGTATGTTGACTTCGAGACGCTTTTGGCGGAGAGTGACGTTCTCAGCCTCAACCTCCCCTTGAACGTACGCGTGCACGACATGCCCCCCTTAAACCGGCAATTCAACTAACATGGATGCCTTCAGCCCAGCACAAGACACACAATCTCCACCCCTCAATTCGACCTCATGAAACGCGGCATTGTAATAATCAACACGGCTCGCGGTGCCGTGATGGATGAAGACGCCTTGGTGTCGGCCTTGAACTCTGGCCAGGTTTGCAGCGTTGGATTGGACGTGTACGAGCACGAGCCGGAGATCCATCCGAGTCTGTTGGCCAATGAGAAGGTCCTGCTGGTACCGCACATGGGGACCTGGACGGTTGAAACGGAGACGAAGATGGAAGAGTGGACAATAAGTAATGTGAGGATGGCTGTGGAGCAGGGGACGCTCAAGAGCATCGTACCTGAGCAGAGGGATCTAGAATGATGGTTCGTTGTACTGGTCAGTGACCCTGGATATAGACAAGTCTTGATATCTAGATTATGGAAAGACGGTTAGATTAGCAGTAGAACAATTCACAACCAATTTCATGGGGATCATCGACCGGACCTTGAAGTGACGTCTGATATTCTCCTTGTGAATCAATTATTCTATGTCAATCGTCTACTCTATCCCTGGCCGCGGTTGACGGGCACTGTATCGACTTGTTGTCCCTATAAATCTCTGGGAAAGTCTTATCTGGGATGTGATCCATCCATCCATTCATCCATTCATGCCTCGAAGGGGGGAATCATGATTAGCAAAATAGCCAACGCCGTTTTGTTGAAAAAGCAAGATTTTTTTGCCCCTCCATTCACCCTGCGAGAACACCTTTCTTTTCGAAGAGCAGTTAAAAATCAGAAACAAAAATCACCAGAGCCGCAAAGGTCCGTATAACTTCCCCAGCCCATATGCCATGCAAGGTCATGCTGTTGAAACCACATTTTTGCCGATTTCCGTGTCGTGAGAAGAGGAAAAAGTCGTTACACGTCGGAGTCCAGTTGAAGGATCCGTGGGTATATGTTTTACATACGCTTAGTAGCGGTAGCTGAAGGATTGTTAGTGGCCAATTTGATTTAGACGAGAGTGGAGAAAGAACGTACATATCGGGCTTGAAAGGACCCTCGACGGCGAGGCCGAGGTAATCGGCCTGGACCTTGGTCAGAGAGCTGAGCTCAGCCTGGCAGTGAGCCAAGTGGAGACGAGCGACCTCCTCGTCAAGGATCTTGGGCAGAACGTAGACGCCAACATCGAGCTTCTCAGTCTTGGCGAACTCGACGTACTTCTCACCCCAAGCCTTGTCGTTGCTCTTGTACAGCATGATCTGGGCAAGGACCTGGTTGGTGAAGGAGCAAGACATGACAAAGGAAGAGTGACCAGTGGCACAGCCAAGGTTGACGAGACGGCCCTCGGCGAGGAGGATGATGTGACGGCCGCTGGGCATCAGGAAGCGGTCGACCTGGGGCTTGATGTTCTGGACGGACGTGGAGTTGGCCTTGAGCCAGGCAACGTCAATCTCGATATCGAAGTGGCCAATGTCTGTGTTCATGTCAGAAACGTGCGAGGATAAGGATGCGAGAGTACTAGATAAAACAACTTACTGCAGACAATGGCGTCGTTGGGCATAGCCTCGAAGTGCACGCCGGTAAGAATATCTCGGCATCCGGTGGTGGTGACGAAGATCTGGCCAATCTTGGCGGCCTTCTCCATGGGGAGGACCTGGTATCCAGCCATAGCAGCCTGGAGAGCGTTGATGGGATCGATCTCAGTGACGAGGACGCGAGCACCCATGCCGTGCAGAGCCATGGCGCAACCCTTTCCAACATCACCGAAGCCGGCGACGACAGCGACCTTTCCAGCGATCATGACATCGGTAGCGCGCTTGATGCCGTCAACGAGGGACTCGCGGCAGCCGTAGAGGTTGTCGAACTTGGACTTGGTCACGCTGTCGTTGACGTTGATGGCAGGGACAAGAAGCTTGGACTCCTTGAGCATTCGGTAGAGGTGGTGGACACCAGTGGTGGTCTCCTCAGAGACACCGAAGCAGCCCTTAAGCTGCTCGGGGTACTTGGTGTGGACGAGGGTGGTCAGGTCACCGCCGTCATCGAGGATAAGGTTGAGCTTCTTGTCATCCTTGAAGGCGCTGAGCTGCTGCTCCAGGCACCAGTTGTACTCCTCCTCGGTCTCGCCCTTCCAGGCGAAGACAGGGACACCAGCGGCGGCAATGGCAGCGGCGGCGTGGTCCTGGGTGCTGAAGATGTTGCAGCTGGACCAGGTGACCTCGGCACCGAGAGCAGTGAGGGTCTCGATCAGGACAGCGGTCTGGATGGTCATGTGAAGGCAGCCAGCAATACGGGCACCGGCGAGGGGCTGGTCGGCGGCGTACTTCTCGCGGGTCTGCATCAGACCGGGCATCTCGTTCTCGGCGAGCTCGATCTCCTTGCGGCCAAAGGCAGCGAGGGAGAGGTCGGCGACCTTGAACTTGTTGGCGGGGGCAGACATTCTGACGGTTATTCTGGTGAGATATCTGGGAGAAGAATTGTAGAGGAGAGAATGATGTGGGAGGAAGAGATGGGAGAGATGGAGGATGGAAAAGTAGAGGAGGAAGAGAGAGGAAAAGTCGAGAGATAATAGATCGAGTGAGCGGCAGGCGCTGGAGGAGGGGCTGAGGGGGTGTTGGGCACTTTTAGGCGGTGTAAGTGGCTAATGGAGGGGCAAAATTTGCTCGAAGCGGGGGCATTGTGGCCGCGAACCTGAGGGCCCGGGGACTAAGAAAAAGTGCTTGGTGCAAGGTTGGAAAGGGTTGGGAGACAGCTTCGGAGGCATTTAAGGGGCCACGTTGCTTTGACAAGGCAAATGACTGGTATATCGAGACTCAACTAGTCATTCCAAGGCAAATTGTTTCCCTTTTCTATTGCTATTTCTCTTCAAACGTCGCCGTTTGTCTCTCAGCAAAATCAAAAGTGAAAATATTTGTCTGTCAATATAGGAAGGTGCCTGACCCCTCCAACGACCCCTCCGCCCTCCCCCTCTTCCAGGTTCCTGTCCCCGGAACCCGACGAGAGAGTTCAGGGTTGCCCGTACGTATTCGTATTGGCACCCTGGACGTCAATGAATCAACACTTCAAATCGACAAAAGATTCCGAACATCAAGCTAAGCTTCCCTTTTCCATGTTACGTAGCTGACTTGGTCGCTTTGGAGATGACTAGTTTAGATGGCCAAGGGAGTCGTCAAAACTACCACGTGGTGGGAGTAATTGTCTACGGGGTTTGTTATCTGACAGCCGTGAATTATACTACAAAGCAATAACGGATGGATGCCGGACCGTCGGCGGTTTTGTCTGCTACCTGTGATTAGGTGTGCCGCGTTTCGGAGGACCATCTCTGTTCTCATAAGGAAACTGGTGCACCCTGGGAAACCATAGATTGTAGTAGTTTCTACGGTCATCTTACCAAAGCCTCTTCCGATCTCTTTGCAAAGAAGATTTTGTACACGGAACGGCATCTCTGACACATGAGGCTCAAGTAGCTTCCAGCGTAACGCAGCCGCAACATCAGCTTCAAGTGCTCATACTTGTCTTTCTCGTCGCTATAAATCTAGACCAGCACTCAATTATATTCCACATTGTCCGGAACGCCGCCAATGCAAACCGTCGCTGGGTGTCTCATTTCCCAGAATCCTCGAGACACCTCAGCTTCCCCCATAACCAGCACGCCTAATTGGGCATCAGGTTCTCCCTCACCGCAAACATCTTGGCGCTGACACTGGCCGTGAAGCCATCCACCTGCTTGCTGTATTGTTCCACCTGCTTCGCGTTCAACATGCCCTCCAACCGGCTTGGCTCCTGGGGCAGCTTGAACAGTCGCTGCCACTCATCCTCCGGCAACGGGGTCTGCTTGGCCGCAGCCCGCTGCGCGTTTTCAGCCTTTCGCTTCGTCTGCCATTGTGTGATCTTGGTCTGCTCTCTGCCCAGTTGTCGCTGGTAGAACTGGAAGTTGTTCAGATCGGTGTAGTGCGACTCAATGCTTTCGAGCAGCAGATCGCATGTCTTCTCCAGGAAAGGGTCGATGGCCAAATCAAGGTTCTCGATAGATGGGTACAGCGGAGGCTTGACGGTATCGCGGTTGAGATCGGTAAGCGACGCAGGTGGCTCGATATCCTCATCGGTAGGGGTTGAGGGGAGCTGGTGCAGGAACGAGGTGAGGAGATGAGAGTTGTGGACGTTGACTGGGAGCTCAACCAGGATGTCCTTGTACGTAAGCTTGGACTTTTGTAGGCTGTTGAGATATTAGCGTCGGTACAGCCTCTGCTTCAAAGACCTTTAATCACTCACACTTCCGTTGTGAACTTGTTTTCTTTGAACGCAGCCAGGAAGACGTTTGTCAAGCGGAACGCCCTGAAGGTCAGGTTGCCTTGGGAGCTCTTGCTTGCGTCGTAGACGAGCGCAACTGTGTTCTCGTTGTCCTTCTGGTAGTGGTACTGGTTCTCGATGAAGCTCTGGTTGAGGAAGTTGCCCATCGTCGCGCTAGTGTACCAGCCGACGTTGTTCGCATCCACGTTGACCTCCTTCAAGTGTCGGATCATGTCGTTTTGGTATGTGATGTTGGCCTTCTGTCGAGGGGCAGCAGCCGCGAGTGTCGAGGCGTCATTCTGGTGGCTATCGGCGGTGGTGCCATCGATGGACGGGAAGGGGAATGTGTTGGTGACCTCCAGGATGCCGGCGCGGTCCAAGCCAACTATCGATCCGGTCGCAGTCGAAGGGAAGGCCGACGAGCAGTGCTTGGCGATCTTCATAATCACCTGGAATATGTCAGTCTCCAACATCGGGAGGGGGGCCAGAGGTGGGGCAAGTCGACTCACCAGAGCCTCAACCTGGACCTTGTGGAAAGGTGCATCTTTCGTAACGTCGCCCATTTTGACGGATATTCGGGGGAGATATTCGCGGGTCGTGAGAGATGGCTAGAGATGCGGCGCTAGGATCGCAAAGGGCGTTGGTGATGCAAGGTTCCTCGGGCTTTGAAGGTGGGAATATCGAACTTTTCCTGCCTCCATTTGTGGGCGTTGTGGGATAAAGGCGGTGTGATGCGGCAGAGTTCAGATCTCCAACGGTCGAAAAAAGGACGGGACACTTGAAGTTTCACTGCTACTAGACAAAATAAACTAGGCTTTCTTCCACCTCGGGGCCTCCCAACATCAGGCTCTATTGTGTCAGACTCTTTAAAGTGCCATCTTTTTCCGTACCACTTGATCCCGTCATCTATGAGCGGCCAGGGGCCTGTAGAGAATACTCATCGTGACTTCACTTTATCGTTCGCCCTCTACTAACAGAAAATGGAACACGGGGGACAACCTTTTCAGCGCTCACAAATGGCAGCTCTACACCTCTAGATTTTCCTGCTCAGTAACTAACGAACTTTTCATTATATTTCTAGACCGTCTATCATAACTCATTAATAACACCCAAGACGCCGAACTCATTCTACAATCAATCAGGAGCCTACCATCTAGCCATCCAACCTCGGGGACCGGCTCATCGTCATCCGAATACTTGCGCCAGAGCCCGGCCCAACTCCTCCCTGTTTTCTTTATTGCGTTCCAGGATACCAGCTATTCCACTTTAAGAGCTGATGAGACCTGTCTGGCACTGCGGAGTGATTGACTTGGACATTGCCGTCATGCCTAAGCTGACTTGAGTCGTTACTTTCTGTTCCTCGTTCTCTACCATTTTAGGTCTCAGTCCGACCAAGGGATGATCTCCCAAGACTCGGCATTGTCTCGGATAATCAGCCGGTGCTGATCGATTTGCCAGAAGGCGTACAAAGAGCGTGTCGCACCCGCAGCTCGCCGATGCGCCGGGCCTGTTCCGCCGTCTTTCGCGTCCTGCCTCGTCCTCCAGATGCAAGTGGCAAGATTGCGCAATTCTGGGTCAGGAGCACCAAACCAGTACCTGGTTCTTGTCAGTACAGCGTCGCAATTAGTAAGAAGGGGAGAATTACTTGAGGAAACCACCGCTGGCAACGGCTTCAGCGTGTGCTGCCTTGTCGAGGCGACCAAGATGAGCGTACTCGGTGCTTGGCTTGATTTGTGACCGGAACGCAACGATGTAAAAGGAAGTCTCTTTGAATGGCTTTCCGGACTGCTCAGCAAGGCGCTTCACTTCCTCAATCACCTGGGGCCAGTTGAAACTTTCGAGATACGACGCTGTGGCGTAATCCTCGCGAAGGGCTTGCAGTTTTGTCAACCCTCTGGCTAGGAGCGCGTTCTCGTGATCGAGGGTTTCTAGGTCAAGTTGATGCTCCTTCTCAGAGTATGGCGACTGGATGAGATGGCGTCCGTCGGTGAGGAACTCCTGCCCGAGCTCGGTGATCTCAACGTGTGTGTCGTCCTTCGTGAACACCGGCACACCTGCGCCAGGAGCTGTCTGGATATCAATGGCTGCCATTGCTGCTCGACTGACGAGATCGAGAATGGCTGTGAAGGGGAACGAGACTGAGGCGCAGGGTTTGAGTCAGGATGATGAAACTTTCGACTCGGGATGTGATTCGGGTAACTTGGGAGAGTGTTCAAGGATGGTTATGGAAGATTGTCCAACTAACACAGGGAAGTATCAGATGAAAAGACAGATAGGTGACAGTTGAAGAAGGAGGGAGAGGAAGAGGAAGAGAGTTGGGCGACTTTAAACCAACGCCTTGCATAATCTGTTAGGCCATTGAGCAAGAGATTGCACCATCCGAGAAAAGTATACACTGGGCAAGTGTGGGCCTGCTAGAAACATGTCAAACGATCCCGTCTTCTTAGTGCCAACGATGGCGTATGTCGACGGCTCTCGGCTATCCTTGACTCGTACTGATTCAGAATACTAGCCATTCCTCTTGGTTGACAATAAGCGCCTTAGGATGTATCAGATTTGCCGCTATCAGCCAGCGCCGGTCTCGACTCGGCAGCAGATAGGTAGGCAGGTATCATATCGATATCTACGTTTACCGTACGCCTTACATTGGATGTAAGTACTGGCAACGGCACACACTACTAACAAGAAGATTGCCGTACGCATCCTACGCACACAACAAGGTCCTCCGAAGGCGAAAAATCGTCAACCACCAACCAAAATCCCACGGGCATCGGAGTCCTCCCTCACCGCTAAAGACGAAGATCCCCTTTCCCCGGTCCCGGCCCCGATGCCGCGAAAAGTATGCTATGGCGTTTATCCTGTATCTCCAAGGGGTTGATATGCGGGACTAGCGCAGGGTCAGCACCTCAACCACTCTACAGGAGACGCTAAAATGGCGACAGGCCGAGAGCGCCTCATGTCATTTGCGGGGGATATAATTATCAAGCGCACTCCTCAACTTCGCCCTGTTACCCCGTCACCCCCGGAGTTCGCATCGTACTGCGGTTGCGATTTTGATATGACGGGAACTTGCGCCTTGATTTAGTGTTTTCTATGGTCCGAAGCTGTCGTCATCGGGTCCTTGCTTGGAAGCTGCCCGAAGACGTCAGATGCCACAGAGATGTCGACATCGAAATCGACATTATGTGTCGTCTTCTAGGTTCTTTCTTGAACCCAGAACGTATTTCTGGCGGCGAAATAATCCTGCAGCCACCCTCTTGTTTACAGGCTTACATGGGCTTTGGTGATCAACAGAATTTTCATCACCTTCTCAGCTGGGTCGACTTCCATCCATGGACGCATTATGGAGTACCTTATCTTATGCACACAGCCGGTGCCTCCGCGACTCAAGCCTAGGTCTTCATAGCCCTGATACCTCGTCCTCCGATTTCCCTCGGTTGAACCACTCCTTCGCCATCTCATACGTCCCCAGGTACAACCCACTTCCTATCATTGTCCACCCCGACCTCAGAGACGCACCGCGGAAGAAGCCCTTCACACCCCTCTCGCGATACACCTCTTGCGTCACCGTCCACGCCCCCTTCTTGGCCTGCTTCCCAGCAATCTTCGCCTTCACCTCGTCCTTACTGCCCGCACTCAACATCATCCGTGTCTTGACCACATCGCTCGGCGTCGTGATGAACGCCGCGAACGCACCTGCACTTCCCGCACTTCCTCCCGTGATGACTCCCGTCTCTACTAAACCTCGCGGGGCGTCCTCGCGGCCTTCCGACCTGGACTTCCAAATGCGCCCGCGGATGTGCTCGAAAATGGGGAACTGAAGGGCCGTGAATGGGAGATTGCGCGCTACGAGCGCCGTGTATCCTGTGAACAGGCGTCTGAAGGCCCCGGTGCCACCGAGCTGGCGGAAAGCTCGCAGTGATGTGGATGAGCTCGCGCCTGGGGTATTTTTGTTACTCTTGAGCATTTGTGCGTTCTGCTTGATGACTTCTGCTGGTGCCAGAACGAGACATGAGGCAAGTTCAGCGATAGCTGATGCGGACGAGTACACGAGCGCATCAGGAATGGGCAAGGTCCTTGAGAATAAACTCTTGGTGCTTTCGTAAGTGGAAAAGAAGATCCCAGCTGCGCATTTCTTTAGTCGGTATTCTCACTGCTGAAGGTCTGATTTCTAACCTGCAGGAAGAGTGGCCAGCACCACGCTGCCAATGCCTTGGTACAAGCCCCGATATACGGGTGTCTTCTTCGATGCAGTCGACGCAAAGGTTTGAAGATAGTCCTGGCTCTGATATCGTGTCTTTATGGTATCCAGTGGGTAGATGAGAACATCAACGGTAAATGCGGCCATTGCCCCAGCCTATAACCCTATTAGCGAGGTCTTACGCCGTGGCTCGGACGTGAAAGTTGGACTCACTGCGTATATCTCCATCATTTTGTCGTAGCAATTCAAGTACGTCTATGGATGAGTGTGAAGTCGCCTGCCAATGGATGGTTTCGCAGTCGCATTGGAAATCCATGGCCGGAAGTTGGTGGTGATGTCATGATGGGCTCTCTTCACATGCCATTGGCTTATATCTCCAACACCCTCTAAATTCGGGAATTAGGATTATGCGGTAGTAGTTTACCTATCCCATTAGTAGTAGGGTTGGTTTCCTTTATACACATCACTTTTATTATTTAGGTACTTTTATCTGAATGAAAATTGGTGATGGCAATCGCTCACTCCCTGCTCTGTCCTTGTCCGAGGCTGGTAACTCGAGCTGGTTTTTGACTAAGGTATGCATAAGGTAAGCCTAGATGGGAGGATGTTCAACGCCGTGTTCTGATAGAAGACTGGATCATCTTTATTGGCTCCTGACAAGACCACTTCACAATTGGAGCTGAAGGTGTTCAGAAGGTTCAACGACTGTCCATCGTATTAGGTGCGCGACAGCCCATCTACTTCTACACGGCCTCGAGACTCGAGTACGATCTTGATGGGAATATAGTCCTGCGTGACAAAGGCGCCGCCTACTTATTGTTAACAACGGAAATAGTTTTTTCAGACGTGGAACTCTAACTTACCTTTTGAGTCGTAGTGCTTGATGGCCCAGCCCTTGTCCGCCGTCGGAGACGCAATCCATCCAGGTGTCCCTTTTCCGTAGAGCAGCTCTTTTCCACCCACGTTGTCTTCTCCGAGAGAGAATCGAATCTCTCGGTTCTCATCCTTTATCGATGTTATGGTCAAGTCCTTGAACTCGAGGTATCCATCGCTGCCGTCGAGGCCGAGCGCGTGCCCCTGGCCGCCAAGCCAGGGGAAGAGGTAAACCTCGTCGGCCCTGTCGTTGAGCGTGATGATCGGAAGAGCGCTGGCCTGGCTACCCGATTCGTAGACGCCCACGACGCCACTTGCCATTGCGAGGTATTTGCCATCAAGCTCCTTGGCGGGTCTTAATATGTTAATCAGTGAGTGCTTGGATGAGGTGCGATTCAGGAGGGGCGTACGTAGATATGCGGAGGCAGTAGAAGGGGGCTCGTTCTCTGTTAATGGGGCCGGCGAAGGCTTGGGCAATGATCGAGGAGGCGAAGAAGATGGATGACCACTTCATTTTGGTGGTGTGTTGGCTTTGAAGTGTTGATTAGGCTAATAGTATTGCTAGGATGACAAGGTGATCTACTTGCGACCGATGGAGTCTTGGTGTTTGCTGAAGTTAACGACTGGAAAGATGAGTAGCAAATGAAATCCCTCTTGATATAGGTAGGTAGGTAGGTTTACACGCAAATCAGTCGGCATAGATTAAGTTAAGAATTATCCGTGTTCAGGTTTGGGAAAGTTTCAGTGATAAAGGCAAACTCCTCATCGGCGCCCAATCCAACCAGACTTCAAAGATCCTTCGGCGGGCCCCAACTGACGTCGATTCGTGGACATGAATGGAGCTGCCTTGACGAGGATTGGCCTGGAAGTGTTTGGTCGTGAATACTAGGAGTTGCTTCTGACACTCGCCTCCACAGCACGCACGGTAGGAAGAATATCCAATATCCAACAGCAGCCGACTACCTAAGTCGACCTGCTCCCCTGGTAATGAACTGCAGCCTGGGGGGGACCGTGCTTTGGGAGCATAATAGCGTAAGGTTTCGACTTTATGGAAGGCTTTGTTTGCAAACTTTTTCCGATCGTCAGGTATGATTGCTGCTTGTCTCACGATGAGCTGCGCATACTGCGGTCACTGCGTCTATTGCACGGTATGTCCGGTGCAGATGCGACGATCATGAAGTTAGCCAGTCCGTATGGTGCCTTGAGGAATCCTGGCGGAATTTCCACAAGATTCTCACGCCATAAAAGGGGCTTGGCCTGACCGTAAATGAAACGGATCAACCGTTTCTTGGGATAAGTGTTGGGTTTTGAGATTGTCGTGCACATGTCTTCTCATCTATGCATGGATCTCAAGCAACGCTCGTGTTAATCAATTGCCAAGTACTACCCACCACACAAGAGATCCGGCACCCGCTGCTTCATCATCAGGAAAGGATCCATATGTCACAAACGAACACCCCGCATCTTTCCGGCACTTAATTAAGCTTGTTTACGGAGGCTAATTATAACCGCTACATGTCGGCAGGAGTAGCGCCCTGTTAAACAACCTAAAACTGAAATGTGCATGAGGCTGAGCAGACGAAGGGCTAACTTTCAATCCAACAAACCTGACATCGACTTTCAATCAGCGCCACTTAGTCACATCAAGATGTTAATAAGTTTACACATCACATCGATGCTGCGTGCTTTATCATGATATTCTGACACAATGTTGGTCTTTAGCTAGCTAGAAGTTGACCAAAAACTCTGCCCGCAGGGTTCAGGGCAGATGCGTATATTTCCTTAATCATGTCGTCCATTCATTTCAATTGCTATTATACCTGTCGCCCCATGGCCTGCCTTGGAGCAACTCCTCCTAATGTCTTAGTCCTTGCTGGATTCTGGAAAGGCTATACGGGCTGCACCGCCCCGCCTGCATCGCAGGTGATCCTCCACTGATCTTGGCTCTTCCACTGGTGGGTGGGTTCTGACTGCAAAATACGAGATCAGTCATCAGTACTACAAAGACAAACAATTTGTGTCCTAACCGGTATTTTAAGTGGCTGCAGAAAACGGAATACGAAATATGGATCATTGCTGCCAGATAATCTGCGGCTGAGTGCAACCGTTTCATGGGTGCACCTTTAGGAAGCGACCTACCGAGCAGTCTGGGCAACCCTCACGACCGTTCCGTCGACTCTGGATCAACAAATCCATTTGAACACTGGAAAGAGGGGCCCGGCTCGTATAGCTGGGGTAAGTACTGAATCTCGAGATATTTGAATGACGTTGGTGGTGAATTTGTTCTGTGCCATATAAAAGGGACCACGCTGACAGCGAATACTTTCGGCAGTCCCACCCCATTCATCTTGGTACCTTGCGAACTTTTCACGACAGTCCGAAGCATCTTTTCCTACCATTCAAGTCCGAACTTAGCAAGATGCTCGTCAACTTCAGTCTTCTCACGGTACTCGCTGGCTTGACAGCCGCGGCCCCCAAGTACGGAAAATGTGAACATGCCACTCTCTGCATCGATGCTATCAACGATTGCGGCGTACCCTATGGAACGTGAGCGTCCTGTTGGAAAAATCTTGATCAAAACTCTAGACTGACATATGCACATAGATGCTACGATACATGCTCTCCCCAAGACTCACCTACGGCACCTCCTTGCACTACCACTGCCACACCCGCTCACTCCATCACGGGTTGCCCAGCCCACCCGCCGACCTCATCGTGCGAGCCTGTGACGATCTGCGAAGATCTCATCAACAAGTGTGGTGACATGTATGGAGGGTAAGTGAACAATAGTTTTGTGAATAATGGGAGGGTTTGTTAGTGAATGCGTTATTAGGTGCTATAACACGTGCAGCCCGCGTCCATCATGGACGAAGCCACCCTGCTCGCTTGACGACTACCCTCCGGTAACGACTCAGTATTAAACAGCTCAAGGGATGGACGGAGAATGAGTTTGAATCAACATATAGTCGACTTAAGGGAGATGGAGGGATAGGATCCTGCCTCATTCGGTCAACAATGCTTATCACCGACTTTACCTACATGATATGATAAAGATTCGGTGGCTAAGAAGTTTTTAGTATTCGTCGAGTTGACCATCAAATACTAGGAGCGCATCCAAATTCCACGTATCTTAGCGAACACAAAGGCAATGGGAATTATCGATGGTTCTTCATGTTCCCTTGACCACGAATGGACGAGCGCAGAGACCCGTTAAGGCCCAGTCAGTGCCTTGCAGCCAGCTTCGCACCTACGCTTAAAGTGGTATGGCATATTCATTGTAGTTTTGACACGAGTTTAGTCAGTTGACTAAAGCTATCAACTGGTTAATACCATGGACATTAATAGTAAGCGTTTCCAGGCGAATTTGTAGTTCCCGTATGGTCTGGCGGAACCCCTGGAAAGGCTCCTGGAGCTGATGGACCTCCTCTGGTATCGTCATCGGAGCTCAAGTCGTTCTCAAACTCGTCAGCTCCCTCCGGAGGCGCTCGCATGGCTTCCAGTGTGTCTTTGCCAAGAGTTGGAGGCTGGTACGGCTTGATGGTATGGATCTCCCTTCCAGAGGGCATTTTGGCTAGAAGGGTGTTTGCTGGAGGAACTGCTTGAACATTTATCTAAGGTTCATTGTCAGTAGAAGAGATGTGATCAACAGTGATGAGTGGCTTACTGTATCGTTGATCTTGCTCCATTTTCTGTCCAACATCTCCAGTACCCTAGTTTCCTCCAACTTCCCGGCATCGGCTCCCCAGGTCGTGTCCTTTTCGACCCTCCGATCCTCTCTCCTCTCGCTAAAGTCCTTTTTAAACCGGCTTAGACTCAAGCCCTTCTTCGAATCCTTGACTTCGACACCTAGCTCTTGTAAGCCTGCTCGCACCCATCCGATCCCCTCGGCTGTTTGGCCACCTAGCTCAGCATCGATTCCAAAGAAGCGGCAGGCTTTGGCTCGACTTGTTCGTCGTAGGTCTTCCAAGTAGCTCAGAAGAGCGGGGTTAATTCTGGGTGTTCCTGTGCTAGCTGCTTGCATTAGAGAGGATGCTTTAGCAGCATGTTCCGATGCGGCAAGGCACAGCCGTGCGTACAGGTGAGCCCGAACCCTGGGTATGTCTGGAGTTTTATACATCCACTCCTTGTCGTTCTGGTTCCTGTCTTGTGCCACAATTGCTGGATACGGATCGTCTTTGAGAACAACGAGAAGCGTTGCCTCGGCGTGTGATAGACATGTCAGGGCTCGGAGGGTGCCCGGTGAGACGTCGACACACGGGGGGCTAGTGAAGAGATGCTCCCCTCGACGAGCAAGGTAATCATAAACGGAAGCGGCTTCAAGTAGAGATTTCGATGCTGCTGTGATCGCGCTTGCTCGCGCCTCAGATCCCAGGAAATCTTGGGTTGTCAAGTATAGTGGCTGTAAGGCAGACCTGGCAAGCAGGACATGTGAAGTCGCAAGAGTAGAGAGCACAAAGAAGACCTCATACTCCAGCGAAGATATCTTCACTCGAGCTCTTTCACGCCCTGGAATGACATCGCCAGATAACGTCGGTCTCCATTCGATTAATGGCGGTGCCCTCAGATCGACATGGATGGACTCTCCAGTAGGATGGCCGCCACGGTTGTTCAGGCCATCGTCAACCGCCAGTAAATATGGAACGTAGCCGTTCAGACTTGAGATCACACTTGAAAGGTTCGGGAATTGAGATGAAGGTGGTAGCCTCTTGTGCTTTTTCAGAGCATCTCTTACTACCCCGCGATAGGTGCTCGTGTTGAGAGGCAGGGAGGGATGAGAGTCGCAGGTGAAGGACGATGAGAAGGAGAAGGCCGAGGTCGTGGGAAGCGCAAATGGGAATGGCATAATTTAAAACCTCAGAGGTATCATCTGGGAGATATGACAGAGAATCCAAAAGTGAACCAGTTTATGTCGGGCAGCAGTTCTGCCAAGCTCTTGGAAGAAGAACCACAGGCTTGGATCGGAATACATAATTACTGTTCAGAATGATCAGTTATACGCACTGTATGATACGCCCTGGCTATTATGCCCGAAGTTTCCCCGACCAGCCGTGTTTGACGTACGTTCCATTCCATTGTTGAGGGGAGCTCCACCATAAATTTCCCGGGGAAATAACCACCAGCTCCACGCTTCGTCCAAGCCTACTCTTTACACGTGCTGTTCTTCATGACGCCCGCGTGTCCTCCGAAATCACAAACGCGGTGACCATGGCTGGCCCTTCTCCGTCACCGCACAAGGCTCGGCGCAAGACCAAGGCGCCTCGCAATGACTTCGACAAGCAGCCCCTCCGATCCGAAGCTCTCGTGCGAGCTCCCGCGTTCCCCTTGGCAGCCTTCCTCTGGCCGGCGCGAAGCTCGTCGTCGCAATGGGAGGTATTGCCGTTGATCCTCATAGTGGTAGGGTTGTTCCGATGGGCGGCGGGACTCTGGGGATATTCGGGTAAGCTATGATTTTGGGATCTATGGTCTCCGACCTCTGGCGCTGACGAGACACTGTAGGCTTCCAGCGACCACCCATGTTCGGAGACTACGAGGCGCAACGGCACTGGATGGAGGTGACGACACAGCTTCCCATCTCGCAGTGGTATTTCCACGACTTGCAGTGGTGGGGCCTTGACTATCCTCCCCTTACGGCGTATCATAGCTGGCTCTTGGGCAAAATAGGGGCTCTGATCGATCCATCCTGGTTCGAGCTCTTTACCTCACGGGGCTCAGACGACCCGACCTTGAAAATCTTCATGCGAGCCACCGTTATCATATCGGAATATTTTGTCTACGTTCCGGCTACCATCGTCTTCGTGCGACGATACAGCCGGCTCCAGGGTGTTGCGAGCTGGAATGCTTCGTTGGCCCTCGTCGCAATACTCATGCAGCCTTCGATAATCCTCATCGACCATGTTCACTTTCAATACAATACCGTCATGCTCGGCTTCGTTCTCGCGAGCATGTCGAGCATGATAGCCGAGCGCTATATGTGGGCGGCTGTCTTCTTTGTCGGCGCTCTGGGGTTCAAGCAGATGGCCCTGTACTACGCCTTTAGTGTCTTCGCATACTTGCTGGGTCGGTGCGTCAGGCCTCGTCTCAATCTGACACGACTATTTGGCATCGCTCTCGTCACAGCCGCCTCGTTCGCCGTCTTGATCTTGCCGTTTATTCTGGGCACCCTATACGACACTAGCCGCGGGATTGACTCTCGGCCAGAGTTTGACGGGCCACCCCCACCTCTTCCTTTGTTCCCCGGGATTGCCGATTATCTCGACACCAAGTCATACTACTATCCCGTTGTTGAGCAGGTGATCCAAATGATCCATCGGATATTCCCATTTGCTCGGGGGCTGTTTGAGGACAAGGTCGCGAATTTCTGGTGCGCAGCCAACGTTGTTGTTAAACTTCGCAACTATCCAACAGAGCTACTCCAGAAAGCTGCCCTTGCTGGGACGCTACTCTCAATAATACCGCCCAACCTCGTTCTATTCCTGCGACCCCGGAAGTCAACGTTGCCCCTGGCTTTCGCGGCAACAGCATGGGGCTTCTTTCTGTTCAGCTACCAAGTGCACGAGAAGAGCGTTTTGTTGCCGTTGATGCCGATGACGCTATTGTTGGCAAGAAAACAAGGGATGAGCAAGGACGTCCGAGCGTGGGTGGGTTTCGCTAACTTACTCGGCGCCTGGACGATGTTCCCGCTGCTGCGCCGCGTCGACCTGAGAGTTCCATACACGGTCTTGACGCTGCTTTGGTCGTACCTCCTAGGACTGCCACCCACGTCTGGAAGCGCATATTTCCAGGAAGGGCAATCTGCGTGGATTCAATGGGGAACAGCCCTCCTGCACTGGTCATTCTACGCATTGATGGGCGCCTGGCATGTTGCGGACGCGTTCATTCTGCCGCCCGATGAGAAGCCGGATCTCTGGGTCGTAGGTAACGTGGGGATCGGGGCTGCTGGTTTCGTCATATGTTACTTGTGGTGTCTGTGGAGGCTAGTGGTGGAGAGCGATATCTTGCCAACAGGTGGAAAGACCAAGAAGTCCAAGACCCTATAGCCACACGATTTATTTCGGTAGATGAGACTTAGGGGAACAAAGAGAATCATCTGTCTGTTTGAGATGAAGTGCGCATTCGGTGTTTCTACGTATCTGAAACTGCGAGTTTGCCCTGTGCTTTGTTCGACCAAGTACAAATCTCAAGTGAAGGGACCAAAGTGATGCCTTGATTCCAGGTTCCCATAGATGAAGGGCCTTCTTGAAAGTCTAATTCCCACAGTGACTACGAATACGTGCGTCAATTCCGAGAACGGCTGGGCACAACAAAGGGCTCGGGATTTGAACCGAGGACGATGGGCCTGGCAGAGTGGATGGAAGAACGCCCCCCTCTCCGGCGTCGCCCGGAGCGCACCGCATTGCAGCAACGAGGATCGATCCCTGGAGGGAAGCTGCTCTAGCCTTTCCGCTTTCTACTACCTTAGGTTTCTCTTGAGCGTCTAAGGTCCAATAAGGGCGTGTGTCCGGCGTGGGGAGCGCGTGAAGAGGCGTCAACGGGAGGGCCCAAAAAGGTCGCGATGGGTGGTTGGAGGGTTGACTACGAAGTACCTTAGGCAATAAGGTAGAGTAAAGAGTTTGTTTAGTTAGGTACCTTACCTTACTTAATGAATAAGGAAAAAAAAACAAAAACGAAAAACATACAACAGCAGGGATTCGCTGGTCGTCACCGACCCAACTACTAATCTGCCGGTAACCTGCTTGACTATGGGAGAGCGGACGGGATCCCGTATTTTCAGACTCCTATGGTCGTATGTATCAGTCTTCCTGGATAGACAGTATATGAATGCGAGCAAAATGGTCCAAGGCACAAAGCTAGCTCCAGTGAGGGAATCGTTCTGGGTTCTCTAGATGTAGTAGGCCTCATTGATGGCTTTTTGTAGAGAATTATCTTGGCTGTCAGACTGCATGCTGACATGCGTGAGGCGTCGCCGAGCTGATGAGAGGGAGGCATCTAATGAGTTGAGAGTCTACGAATGGAACCGACGAAAAGCTGTCAGCCAACTGCGCCAAGTTAATGTGCTACTCCTGCCCAACTCTGACAGCCCCACTACGGTTACCACTACCCCAGTCATTGGAAGTCAGCTCCATGTCAACTGTCGGGTTAGCGTATACCTTAACCTCACCTCAGCATCATTATCAAGCTGGCTTTTACTCTTTTACTCTATGTTGCTGGACCAACGTCTGAAGACCGCCGCCCAGACCATAGGTGACGAACCGTCGAGTCCCATGGGACATTCTTTCCGCCAACACAGCCACGACTTTGCTAACCATCCGCTCAAAGCCGCGGCTGGCTCGTGCAACCAACCAAGGGTTGGCTGGCCAGGCCCATTAACGACCATGGCTCGCCCATTGTGACGTGCTGGGTCAATACCTGAAGGTCGACATTCTATTATGAATGGCCTCAATAGTGCAATTCCGATCACTGGCACAGAAGTTGCCGCCGATATTCGGATGCTGTACGAATATGTCAAAGCCCTCCAGCTCCATGGAGCCATCCTTCAAAGTCTTTTCGAGTGAAGCAGCTGGAATACGCCATCTTGTCCTGTTTCGTCACAGCAACGAGGCTGATCTTCTTCGGGTACCGCAGATTTTGCCTTAAATACCCATGTTTGCTGCTTGCACGAAGGATGGGCTCTGCCTAAGGCCTTGTTGTCAAGCCGTCAAGTTCCCGGATGGATGATCTATCACCTCGTCACGGAAGTACTTCCCTTTTCTAACCCGCCATGCCGCCCTTGATATTCGAATGCCACGGCAAGTGCGGCGGCCACTCAGGAACCACTGGATGTTGACTCCTTGCCAAAGCCAACTCAGGACGGCTGCATGCATCAAGGCTGGTGCTTACTGCTGGGCTACAGGCTTGAATGCTTGCATTATGCAGAAGTGGCAGGGTCATAATTTCCAGCTTGCAACAAATTCTGCTGAACCATCACGGGAGCATGGCGAAGCAAGTGCCTCGTCGATTTTGCCATATTCGCGTGGTTGTATTGAGATACGGGGTACTACAACACGGCCACTGGTTCGGGGAAATATTTGGCACTGTACCTCTCCCGGAAATGAGGGCATCTCTTCAACAAAGGCCCGTTGCATCAGTCCCTCATTCAGTCACACACGCTTGCTAAGATACCACGGTTCAGCTAGCGCTGCGTGATTAAGCGTAAGGCGACCTTTCAGCTTCTTTGTTTTAAAGCGACTTTCACTGCTGCACGTCGGCCGTTCTCCTGGCGAGCGTACGGGCTGTCACACCTCCGCTTGTTAGTACGGTGACGAGGAGCGGCCCCGAAGGCCTAGCTAGATACCGTCATAGCCACATCCGTGCATCCAGACACTGAGGTCTGCTGCGGCTTGTTCTGTTATTAGCCCCCCAGTTCCAGGTTGTGACATGACATCCCCGGCTTTGATCGAATCCTCCGCACCCACCCTTGCCCTTGCCCTTCTGACCTCTGCCCTTAGCTTGGCATAAGCAATAAGAAGCGGTGCTACTCATTTCTCTTCCCCTCCCGTGCTTCTTCCTCGTTTGTAGCTTCTCTTCCCTCTGTTACTCGATTCAGTTTGGGTATTATTACGCGGGCGTATCCGAGTTGCCTCGGTGAAAGGAAGAGTTCTATCAAGATGTTATCCAAACATCTTCTTACAATTTGCCCACTCCTCGCTGGAGCGTGGGCAGAAGTTCAAATAATGGGATCCACGAGCATAGGATCGGTCACAACAAGAGCACCCTCACCGGTGTACACAACACTGTCAGAATCCCCGACCACGACTTCTACAACTGGAATCGCCACTCACACTGTCAACGTTGGAGCAGTCAGTAGTTCCGCGTTCATCATTGCAAGCTTACACTGACAAACTGGTACAGTCCGGTCACAAGTTTACCCCCAACGAGGTTTTTGCCGAGGTTGGAGACATAATTGAATGGCGATTCTATCCCGACGGACACTGGGTAATTCGAGGGGATTTCGATTACCCATGCGTCCCATACGAGTACATTGGCACCGATAGAACTGGCTTTTCTAGCGATGCGCAATCTGTCAAGGCCATCACGGACGATGTGAGTAGACAAGCATTGAAGATAATGTCGATCAAGCTGACTCTGTCAGGGCCCACGATATCGTGTCAGAGTCAATGATACCGACCCAATATTTTTCTATTGTGGTGCTCCTGGGTCTTGCACCAAGTATCACATGATGGGCGTTGTGAACCCTGTAAGTTGAACGATACTCAGCCATGATTGTAATTATGCCTAACATTTACCCAAGTCCAGCAACGAGACTCTCGATCAGTGGCTCGCAAATGCCGACGGTGTGGACTACCAACTCACACCAGGTGAACCATGGCCGACCGAAGACGGGCTCGTCACTCCGACCGCTGGCAACGCCCCCGCTGCTACAGGCAGCTCATCTGGTGACCATAACAATGGCCACACGGGACTCGCACCTGGCGCGATTGCTGGGATCGCCATTGGTGCAGCAGCTGTACTTCTTCTAGGCGCTGGGCTAGTATATCTTTGCGGACGACGAGGTGGTTTCGACAAGGCCTACCGAAAGAGTTTTCACAACAGCACCACAGCCCCATATTCAGATGGCTCCCCAGCCGTCGCCGAAGCGCAATTTGCCTCACCCAACCTGGCAGCTGCAGGCGCGTGGACGTCTAGCAAACAACCAAGCTCCATCTCGGCGCCCTTTGGCACTGCACCGATCACTCCGCAGCATACACCAGGATATGGCTTCCAGCTGGGCGAGGGCACCATGACGACCCAGGATGGTACAATTGGTGCTTATTGGTAGGTTTCTAGGGGAATGTACGACATTGGGGTACGTTTGTTAACACCAATGTAGTGATGTCCACGGCCGACAGTTCGCAACACCGCCCCCTCACAACGTAACACCAAAGCCGCAGCCAGTTGCACCAGTTGAGCTGCCTGCTTCGGCAGACCCAGGAAACTCACCCTTACCGAGTTACAGCAACGGCCAGGAAAGCCACTTTTCGTGGATTGGTGATGAGGGTGGTTATCGACCGTCTAATAAGTGAGACGACAGTTAAGCCTAGCTGTATTCCACCAAACACCTTCGATAAAAGTGTGCGTTCTTCGGTAGAAAGTTTGCGTAAGGGATCATGGGGCGTACAGGTGCTTCTTCTTCATTTCTGTTTCTAGGAACTACAGGGTGGACACGTTTGTGCGTGTCCTCGACGTGTCTGTAGTTTCATCTTGGGCGTATGTAGAGAAACACTGCGCTGTCGATTAATAGGGAGATGGGTGTCTTTCTCACTTCCGGATTTATTACTTCTCTATTGCATCATGATGCCGTCGGGCTTGTATGCATCAAGTGGGCTTCTTCCGGTGCTGGGTTCAGAACTTTCAGTGACGTTTTATTGAATACTTTGCTTTTCGTTGTCCGCAGTATGTCAACTCAGCACTCTTCCATCAACTGAATATCTGTTGTTAAACACAGAGTGGTTGGCATATCAACATGGTATCTGGCACCGTGCAACCCCATAGGCCACCCATCGTCAAACCAGTGTATTATCGCACAATCGGGTCTGTCGGGACCACCTCCACGAGCAGCAGCTCAATACAAAGCAACATGTAAAACATGGGGCCTTGGCAACAGATGCTGGCACTGGAACACTCCAAGATGAAGAAGCGAGTCAGTGTGCAATGCTTCTATTTTACGGCAGTACGTTGTAATTGCTTGATATGGGCTTTGGTTAGTGGGAAACCACGGGAAGGGCTGAAGTAGTCCCGGTGGTACGCTTGTCACATCAAAGAGCCAGTAGAAGTATTTTCGAAGAAGAAGCAAGCCATCCTTTTAATAAGCCGTATCTATATGCTGCCGTGTGAACAGCCCCAATCCAGCCCATGAGCCAATCCTCCCGCGCCAAAGGCGCGTCAAAACCGACATAAAGCCTGCGCGTACCTTCTCCGAATTGTTGTCGTAACCGTTGCGAATCCTTAGATTGTGATCGCTTAGTCGAAAAGACCGAATCCCATATCATCGTCGGACTCCTCCTTCTCTGTGGTGGTTGTTAGCATAGACTTTTGTGACTCAACCCGCGATCGCGAGCGTGGAATTGCAACGTACCCTCCTCAGCCTCCTCCTTCTTCTCCTCAGCGGCAGCGCCACCGGCGGCAGCACCGCCAGCAGCGGGGGCACCTCCGGCACCACCCGAGGGGACGGAAGCAAGCTTCGCGGAACCAGCGGCAATGAGCTAGAAGTTGTTAGAAATTTGTGTCTTCGAAATCGGTGTCGTAGTGAGCGTACCTCGTTGATGTCCTTGCCCTTGAGCTCAGAGATGAGGGTGTTCAGGCGGTCGGAATCAGCCTCGATGCCGACAGACTCGAGAACGGCCTTGACATCGGCAGCGGAAGGCGAGGTGTTGCCACCAAGTCCGAGAAGGAGATAAGCTGCGAGGTGCTTCATTTTGAAGGTATTTTCTAAAGTTGATTGTTAGGGATCTGCGTCTCGAAATTGGGAGTACAGTTTGCAAGAGCTCGGGAGCAGTCCAGGTAACGAGTCTCGAGAGCTGCGGGAAGTTATACTCACTTTGTGATGGAGGAGAACACGAGAAATCAATCAATTTAACCGCAAGTTGGGCGGAGACTGAAACTTCGAGTTCGTGTTGTCGGTTTCGGTGTGACGAAGTTGAAAAGTTTCAGCAGCGGCGGAGTGTCACGAGCAATTTTGATCTGTGGGCGTCCAAAATGCGCTTAAACGAATGGTTAGGGCGGGCCCGGCGGGGTTACAGCGGAATGCGCCGCCCCACCGCCTAGCTGCACCGCCACATTCAAGTTGGATGTCACGTGGGGCCGCGCCGCATCGAAGTGTGGCGCCGGCGCTTTGGACCCGCCGCCGCCCATAAAGTTCGCCGTTCAACGATTCTTGCTTCTTTCTTCACTGCTCATACGTGTCCCATTCTCGCTGTATTCTATTCGTTCAGCCTGGATATGACAGCGTTACCGGTTTCGCACATACACGACTGCGAATACTTGCCTCTGCATTCTTTGCGCCTTCGAGCACCACAGACGGAGAGTTTCTGCGACCCTACGAGTGCCAGATACCGCGAGCGAACGAGAAGTCGGACCGCTCGATGACTCACAATCTACGACCGAGGCTGCGTGCTCCTCTGTGGCTTTAGTGCTATATAAGTTACTTTAGAGTTTTTGGCTTGGTACAGCCAAGATGCCCGTGAGTAACTGGCCGAGAGGGCGAACTCACACGTCGCATGGGACTGACGAGAGGGTCAAGATTGGGGATCTCCTAGCATCGATTAGTGGCGGTCCATCCGGCGATGGCCCGTCTACTAAACCCGCGCCGACTCTGGTGCGGGCAAATACTATGCCCAAGAGGAAGGCAGATGAGGACATACGGAGTATGGCCTCCAAGACAACTCGAATGACGTTGTCCAGCACGGTAACACCGCGACCTACGGACCCTCCACGATCTCGACAGGAGACATCTACTGCACCCCCAAGATCAAATCAACCATCGCGACCAGTCGATAGACCGACTCCATCGCAACGACCAGCAAACGGGATTACTACAAAACCCAGCGTACTCTCCTCCAGGCCGATGAACGGTACACATAGGGTCACGAAGCCACCTGCACCCAGCAGGCCATCCCCTGGCCCTTCGAATACCTCCGTGCCCCCACGAGCGGCACCGAAGAAAGGGTCATTTGCCGAGATTTTGGCACGAGGCCAACGAGCGCAGGCTGTGATGGGCCAGGTTGGCAAGATCCAGCACAAGAAGGTGGAGAAAGGTGCTGCCCCTAAAAGAGAGAAAGATGAGCTGAGGGCAGACCCAAGAACCCCCAAGAAGAAGCAGCAATCACAATCAGCATCTTCAGGATATACTGGCACTGGCAAATCTGGGCAACGCAGCGGAACACCTGTTAATGGGCATGGTAAAGATGGACGGAACGGCAAAAGTGCCCCGCCCCTAACCAAAGCTGAGCAGGTCAAGGCGGTTGCTGCTCAGGAGGAGCGGGAGAAGAAAATGAAGAAGGCCGCAGCCGCCACAACTGGATACACGGGTACGGCACGACCGAAACCCGGCAACCCTGCCAAGAAAAAGGGCGTTGTCCCCGGCGGCGCCTTGCTCAACGTACGGGTTCCTCGGCCGAAGTCGAGCAAATCTCGCTTTGATGATGACGCAGACGAGGACATGGAAGATTTCATTGATTATGACGACGAAGAAGATGAAGGAGGCCCTCGATACGACTACGCCTCGGACGAGTCGTCAGACATGGAAGCCGGCCTGGATGACATCGACACCGAAGAGCGCCGGGCGGAGATAATAGCCCGCCAAGAAGATATCATAGAGGAACGGCTGGAGAAGAGCTTGAAAGCCCAGAAAGAGTATCGGAAACGCAAAGCCCTTGAGGAACTTCGTGCCGGACGACGTCGCTAACCCCCGTCTTTACTCGCCTTACACACTGCCGCCACTTTTCGCTCTATCACACATCACCTGCTGCGGCCGAGGCATGGACGGGAGGCGTTGAGAGGGTTTACATTGCGCTTGGTTTTTGGGTGCTTTTCTTCACTCAGCGGACGGGGGCACATTAGCGACGGAGTTGATTTCATTTTGGTCTTCTGGCCTTACACGCATGGGTTTTTGCATGGTATAAAGACAGGGAGGAGAGATGGACGGTGTCGGCTGGTCTTGGTGTTTAGAAGAAGCCTGGATGGACGCATATTTGGGAGATACTGGGTAGTCTTTAATGATAAGCACATAAATAACTAAAGTCAACAACTCTCGGGGCATTCTTCTTTGGGTGATTTAGTTTGGAAGCTGAAAGTGAAACACAGAGATCTTCAACTCGGGCGTTTCCGCTATCATAATCAAGGGCTCACCGAAGGGACTGACTTCAGCTCGTGAACTAGGCGGAGATTCACCCACTGGTTGGGTTCCGGCCGCATTCAGTATAGGTTCTGTCGTTACTACTCTTGCGTTTCGGAGAATTAGTCACTAAAGGCGCTAAATCAAAGAGAAATTGTAGGACTTGTAAATGAAAAGCACTTTTGCCTCACACATGTGAAGTTTATTATCGTCTTACATTTGCGTGGGGATATATCAATCCGCCCTGACCGGAACATCAACGCCTCCCCAATAAAGAATGCCGAGACAAACACACCCGCAGAATCCATGAATGGCAGAACAGAAGGGCCCAAGCAGTAGAAAGCGCCACCCAATGTGATTATAAAGCACTCTCGGTTTTCGTCTCCTCGGGGACAAACTTGGTCGATGGAGAAAGACAGGCTTAGCCAGTGCGTGTATCGGGAACGGGGTAAAACATGAGGTCGCCAGCTTGCACCAAATGCTTCCAGCAGCCGATTAAAGTGCCCATCAATAAAAAGAAGTGTGACTTGGGGTAAAAGGTAAGGGGTTTGTGTACAACGATGACTCTGGAAGAGGCGTTTCCGCGGCCGGCATGGCCAGAAAGACTTTCTGGTCATGTAGCTGGTAAGTTGCGGCCTTTGAGCGGTTGTCATTATGATATCCCAGACAAAATTGACGCATTACGCCCTGTCGGCAGTCGCATTTTCCCAATCCCAGGACAACTATCCAGTCATTGCGTAGAGCCCAGCAAAAGGCAACCAGCTTCTATGACGACAATGAACAATCGAGCAAGAAAAGCCGTCGGGAATGTCGACTAACATCGGTCGAGACTGTCGAGCTGAATCTAGACTTCAGAGATCATGGGAGATCATCGCTCTTCGACTGTTTTCCATTGCTGCTGCCATATGGCTGGAGAAGCCAGCCTTCATAGTGCCTCATGCCCTGAGGGTTGCTGTTGTTAGCACTGGGGATAGTGGAGGATGGTGGATGGCGGCGAGGTAGACCCGTCTCTCGTTTGATGGGCATGGGGGGCAATGAAGCAGAAGCAGCCGGAAGCAGACTCGATGCAGGACGCGGCGGCGGAACAGTATCGATCTCAGTATGGCCTTCTCCGTTGTTCTCCGGCGTTTCGGAGCGAGTCATGAGCCCCTTTTCGCGGAGGTAGTTGATAGATTGCAGCACAGTAAGGTCCTGCTGCTCCTTATCGTTTAAGATCAGCCGTTGCTTAATGGTAAGTCGACCATTGTTGGCCTCTCGATCCTTCATGGCCGCTTCTCTGACCTCGGGATCATGCACGAAGCGGCACTTGCCCTTCTTGCCGCATGTTCCACCAGTGGAATAATATTTGCAATGCCTGGAGACGTCGGCTTTCTTGGCAGGGGGTGGAGGGGGCGCAACGTGCGACCGAGTAGACATGACCTCTGGTTTCTCGTCGTCAGACGTTTCTTCTGAGGGTCCTCTCATCTCATCGCCCTCGTCTCCTTGCTCTCGTTTTCGCTTGATCGACGATTCAACTTTGCGAAGCTGGCGCCTGAGCCTATCTGCCTGTTTCTCGAGCGAGGAAGCCTTGTCTTCGCCATGATTTGCCAGCTCGGCATTCTCCCTTTTCTTGGCGTTAACACGCGCTGCGGTAGGGTACCGGTTCTTTCGCTCCTTCAAGAACGCATCAACATCGTTGACGCTACAGGCCGTCAGCATTTCATAGTTATTGAGGCCTGAATGCGACTTACCTGAGAGCCTCCTTACCAATCAATTCGGTAAGATATCTCTCGTCATCCTCATCATCTTCGGATTCGGATTCCATCCCAGGAGTTAGGCCAAGGGTATTCATCTTGCGCTTCTTCTTCTTCCCCACCGATGGGGGTTCATGCTTAGGGGCGGAGTCGTGATGACTTGGTTTCTGGTGTCGATTCTTGTCACCAGCCTGATGGCCACCACGCCCGCGCGAGTTGCCATCTCTATAACCGCCACCACCTCCACTGCCCCCACCACGACCACGGCTACCACCACGGTGAGCGACTTGGCCATAATAGCCATCCTGACGAGGTGCGGGTGGTTGAGGGGGTCCTGGATATGAAGGGTATTGTGAAGGAGGGTAATGAGGAACACGAGGATCCTGAGGGTATGGTTGCCCGTAGCTTCCGTTCACCGGTGGTGGCATGGCCTCGTGTTCGTAGACAGGCCGCATGGGACCAGCCATTGGCGGTTTCGGACCACCGCGATCTATATATCCTCGAGGTCTACCGTTTCCATATGGCGGTGGCTGTTGTGGTACTTGACCACTCCACTGTGGCTGCGAAGGAGGTGGTGGCCCTTGGTACGGGTTGGCGTACTGCTGAGGTGCTCCGTACGGCGGCTGTTGCGGGTATTGCGAGGGCGGGTATTGTTGAGGTGGGTAGTTGGGTTGGTAACTATTAGAGGGCATCGGGACAGGCACAGAGCCGTGAGGGGGGTGATGGGCGTGTTCCGTAGGCCACTGTGGTTGCGGCGGCGGATAGCTCCCCGCTGCTGGTAGATGAGGGCCTCCGTAAGGGGCAGGATTCTGCGGAGCATATTGTTGACCGGTGTATTCGTAGTGAGCTGGTGGCGAGCTCTGGTATTCCGGACGACCTCCTATGTAGTGTGCCCCTCGACCCCGGCCATGGTGAGGTCCTCCACCACGCTGCTGATTATGTTGGGGGTAAGGCGCAGCAGGGTGGCCGTAACTTGGAAGGCCCCCCGAGGCGGCGGCGGGCGGTGGTGGTGGCGGCGGGCCATATCCGTAGCTCGACATGGTTGAACACGCTTCTCCCGAGTCTTCGGTTGAGAAGGAAGTCGACGAAGAGACCTTCTAGATGATGCGAGGTGATAGAGACGTGGTGATGATGGCCTTCAGCGCGTAGCGTTGAAAAGCAAATGCTGGAGACGTTGATCCCGGGGAACTTGGGGATGACGGGAGGCTTGTATACGCCACTTGGCACGGAGGTCAGAGACGGGAAAGGGCAGACTTGAAAGGGACAATGGCGAGAGAACGCATCAAACCCAAACTTAAGGAGACAAGCGAAGCGGCAAAGTACTCATACAGGCCATCGGGCGAGCTAGAAGGGAGGATGGGAGGTTGAAGGTGAAGGTGAAGGCGCTGTCCGCAACGTGACGGAGACCTGGAAATTATCTCTACACCTAAACCATCTAAGTTTCAACACGGCCGCACAAACTGGTTGACACTAGGCCACAGCGGGAAGGCGGTGAAGTTCCGCTGCAGACACACGCCAACCGGATATGGATTAAGTGGACCAACCTTTATCGACAGCCTCTTTTTCTGCCACCCGGAGCTTGGATGCAGCCGCACCAGATGTCGCAAACTTGAACAAAGTCCCAAGCACGACTCGATGATGAAGTGAAATATTTCAACTGTTCTCTTTAGACAATGTCCTCACTTGAACCCTATCTGATCAGATACACTCCGTAACTCGGCCTCCGTGGCCTGCTGCCGCCATGTTTATCCTGGTACCTATTACTGACTGCCCCGCCTCGTTTACAATCATTGTTGAACTTGGCTGACACGCCCCCTCGCAGACAAAGATCGCGGACCTAGTGCAGATTGCACCAGAAGATTTCTCCAAAAGAAGTATAGATGCCATTGAGGACAACATCAACGCCAAATACTCCAACAAGGTACGTCGGCTGCTCTGTTTCCAAGCTCTTTCCGTGACTAAGACAGGAGAATAGGTCATCCAGAAGATTGGACTTTGCATATGCCTGTATGATTTGCTGTGGACGTCAGAAGGCCTGATTGGCCATGGGACGGGCTTAGTGAACGTAAATGGTTTGTGCCATGGTGTACATCGTCTCGTCCTCACCACGATTGGCTAATGAATGACATACAGTCGAATTCCGGATGGTTGTTTTTCGTCCCTTCAAAGGCGAGGTTATGGTTGGTAGGATACGCAGCGCCACGCCCGCCGGCATCAACCTGAGAACAGATTTCTTTGACGACATCTTCGTTCCGTTCGAGGAGCTGCCCGAGGGAGCCGAATAGTAAGGATCAATTAAGGCCCAAGAGTCGACTGTAACTGACTCCCCCCTAGCAGCCACAGCGAGCAGCTCTGGATATGGAACTTTGACGAGGAGCGTCTGTTCTACGATAGTCACGAAATGGTCCGTTTTCAGGTTGTTGACGAGGAATGGCACGACCAAGCCCCCGCCGGTCCGACACAGCTCGACGACGCACCACTGAAGACCCCGTACCGTATCAAGGCTAGCATGGCTGCCGAAGGACTGGGTGTATGCTTGTGGTGGGATGGAGCATAGTGGGAGGTTGAAGACTCGGAGAAAGCAAAGGAGCTGAGACTGAGCCGAAGCATGTTGAGACTATGTCCGCTGATGTATCTTGATATTCTATGAATCTACGATTTGATACCCGCCAACAAACGCCCCTCGACATCGTCCAAGACGGAGTAGTGCTCGACAACGGCAAGATTCTCCGCCTCCGCCTTGAAAAGCTTGTCTGGGTCCTGGCCGGGGCCCGCCATAGGATTGGGCATCTGCTGCTGCATTTGCTGAGCGACCTGGCTTGCGGCTGGGAGACGTTAGTTCGGGCACTGACAATAGTAGGGTATACCAGGCTTGAAACTTACAATTGTCACTTCCCAGGAGAAAAACGTAGACGAACTGAAGACCCATGATGCACAGGAAATACCAGCTGATGCTTGACATCCACCTGGGGTCCATGTCCTTGGTCTGCACACCCGCCTGGAGCATGCTCTTGAACTTGATGGTCAAGGGGAAAGGTAGTTTCACTGTATACATGGTTAGCAGGATGAAAGCGCCTTTGGTTAGGTAGCCATCAACGTACTGATGACATATCCACTGAAAAAGGCATTGATCCAGCTCATAATCAACGTGTTCGGGATGATCATGGCCATGTTGTTCTTCATCATGCCCATCATGCCGTCCATGGCACTGGGATCCGTCAGCGGGTTCGCCGGAGGCTGGCCCTGCTTGTCCGGCTCCTTCAGATACGCGCCCGACTCGTAGCCGGCGTTGAGGACGTCGCGGCGCGCTTCGAAGGCCTTTTGCGAGAGCACGTGGTAGTTGGAGCGCAGGGTGACGCCCCGGCCTAGGAAGCGCTGCTCGCGCATAGCCTTCTGGTCCTGCTTCTTAGGCGCGGTAGCCATAAGGACGGTGGCGTAGTGGCGGAGAACACCGGTCAAGACCATGACAATAGTGATGGGGATGAGGATCCAGTAGCTACGGACATCATCGGCATTAGCATGGGCGTAAATCGAGGGGCAGCAGCAGCGCAATTGTTGGGGCATACGTACAACAACTGAGGATCCCGGTGGAGGGTCTGGACGGGGACTTGAGCCTGAGCCATCGTGTCAAGCGGTGGCCAGAGGCTCGCGAGGTAATGAGTGATTTGGCGGTGGAGGCGCTGTTGCGTTGCGACGTGGTGATGTTGCACGTCGAGAGCGAGATGAAGTCACGTAAGGCAATGTAGTCCACGAACTTCGAAGTACCTCAGACTGGACAGAGCGGGCGGAGCTTGATTTCTGCCGTTTCCGTTCGAGGTTAGCTCCCAGCGCCCAAGCCCCCGAAACCTCCAGCGGTTCAGAGGGGACGGGAGCTCCACTAATCATCGTGGATGGACAGCTTTCCCTTTGTTAGAACTTAGCCCCACGACAACTTATAGATCCATAACTAGAAACACTCCAGACGAGACACGACAACATCTCTCCTCCACATAGCCCCGATTCCTTGCCGCCAGCAGGAGCAGAAGTGTCCACAACCGAAGCCATGTCCTCAGAAAAGATCTCTGTCTACAATTTAGCAGGTCTGCTACTCCTCTCCCTGTCTCGCCCTCCCCAAGCTGGAGTCCTACTGACACGCTGGCTACAGATCTCAAGAACACGTCCGACGATGCGATTCCCAACTATCTCAACTCGCTGAAATTCACCCAGTCGCACTTCCTGACCGATGTGCGGCTGGCCCTTGGCTACAGCGCCTTTGCCCTCGCCGCCGCCTGCTTCCTCTGGGACTACAAGCTCGGCTTCGAGAGCACGAAGTACTTCACCGCGGCCGCCGTCGCCGTATACTCGCTCATCAATGCTGCGCTCACTCTGTGGATCACTCTGCGGGAGAAGGGGACGATATACGAGGGCACTGCGCCTACAGGCGAGAAGGTATAGTTGTCCACTACCCGCGCAACAGCAAGGCCACTGCTGACCCGTACTTTGCTAGATCTCCATCACCAGCACCACCAAGAAAAACGTCCCCGTCTACAACCTGAGCATCACCGTTACTTCGGCAGGCTCAAAACCCAAGACCGTCAAGGTAGCCAGGTCCTTCACCCAGTGGTTCGACGAGATGGGCCAGTTTGTCACCATCCCATTCCAGGAGATGCTCGCGACGTCGGTGCCGTTGATCGGGAAGCGAGACCCCAAGCGCATCACGGTTTCGCAGGAACTGTTGGATGCGAATCCGGATGTGCTGGATGCTATCCTGGCGGCCAACTCGGCGACTGCTGCAGGGAGCTCAACAGCTGCCGAGGCGGCGAGCAAGAAAGGAAGCCGGAAACGGAATGCATAGAGGCAGAGCTTGAGAGGGTAGGATGAGTGTGTACAATAGGGTGTCCGGAGGGAGCGTGTCTTGTGGTCATATTATCAAATGGAATTGTGCCAATACACAAAAGTTACTGCCCGGATTCATGCTTCTTTCTGACCCCAAGATTCTACCTACTCAATGCTGGAAGTTGACGACAAGAGCATACCGTGTGATACCATCCATGCGTAAGTACTCATGCAAGCCCCGATGGAAATGATCCCTTCTATATGTAGTCCTCATCCAGATCCAACCTTCCAACGCCTTGTAAATGACGAGCCCCTGTCCCATATCATTTTAACTCTGTCCATGCCGCCCTCGCCAGCCTAGCTGTCCGCCTTAGATCACGTACGCGATGGCCGCATGCAATAGTCAACTCCCGCTCGACCTGCGCTGCCAGCGGCACCAGGTAGCGACTCTCAAACATGCGTGGCAAGCCGCCGATGATCTCCAAGCCCAACTTTCCGCACCCGGCCTGCGCTTCCGGGTCGCTCGGCTCCTGCGGTAGCCATGCGGCAGACGACGGCGCGGGCTTGTTGGAGAAAGCTGTGATGCAGATGTCGGTGATGCTTCGCAGGTGATCCTGGCCTTTCTCGGGGGCTTCGACGAGTGTCTTCCTCAGGACGTCGAGAGCGGCTTTCGCGTCAGGGCCGGTGCCTGTACTTTGGGCGATGGCGATGGCGATGCGCAGAATCTTGTCCGCGTCCGCCTCGTAGATGGGGAAGTTCATGTGCTTGACCATGAGCAGGACGCCGATGCTGAAGCTCGCCTTGGTCTGCGCATCTTGGATCTCAGCGTCAGCACCAATGGCTATCTGCAGCATAGGGCTCGCAAGCTCAAAGTAGACTTTTTGCATCCAGAGAGGCTTGACAATGGCATAGTTCTCCTTAGTCAAAGCTGGTTGTGGAGCAACAATCATCTCCAACCTTCGGCCGAGATGGTGGCCTAACTTCGTGTCTTTAGGCGCATCCCGCAACAGCTGAAGAAGTCCCTTAGCTAGCTTCCCACTATATCGTCGCAGCATGCCTGCAGCGAGCGCGTATATGGAAGTGAGCCGCTCCAAGCGGTAGCTGCCTTGGTCATCGCTAGAGTCATGCTTCAGCAGGCTCGCTGTTTTCTCCAGAATTGTCGTCAGCATGGTTTCTAATGTTTCAATGTTGTACTTGTTCGCTAGGATCGTGAGTAAAGAGAGTGTAACAGGCGTGGAGAAACTGTCACGGCTCTCTTTGTGAAGAAGGCAGCCACTGATGATCAGCTCTTGGGCAACGCCGCAGTCAAACTAGAGCATGGTAAGTTTGAGTATACAAAAGTGAGCGGAATGGGCGTACTAATTTTGCTACCGCAGCCGGCCGTAGAGACTCCAGGAACCCTAGGGATAAGATGTTGGTCCTCTCCAGAGCTAGCCAGGACCACGTTGAGCCTGTCTCAATCGCAGTTCGTTCGAATGCTGAGATCTTCTGTTCTTGCGAGAAATCTGTGGGAAGGGTGATAAAATCCTCTCGAAACAGGGTGAAGGCGTATTCTTCAATTTTCAGAGAGAGCTGCTGAGCCTCGCTCATCTCGTGAACAATGAATCCAGCCAAAACGGATATGAGATGAAGGTATTGGTATTCCGAGGCCTGGTCAGAACCCCGAAAGTCATCACTTAGACTTAAGGCCCTCTTTCCAGTGTTGGAGTGTGCTTCCACAGTGATCGTTGCTCTGCGATAGAGCTGCCGAACGACAAAAAGCCCGACCAAGAGGAATTCGTTTCGAATTTCTGCCGCCGATGATGTTGGTGATATCGGGCCTTGGACTTTAGCAGCTATCCCGTCATTCCCATTTAGAGCGGGATAAGTATCACTGATTCTCTGTTGCCATGCTTCTCCATTGAAAGGCAGTACGTCCTGAGCCTTACTCTGAAGGCAAGCATCGTTGAAGTAACGGACTAGAGATTGAATAGCACCTGCTAGGGCACACCAGACTCTCGGTTCAGCCTTCGCATCAAGCGCATGCAGCAACTCGGATAACAAAGACTGGGTGTAGTAGATGAAGTGGCTGAATCCTTCAGCCGGGGTTTTCGGCAGCTCGCTGCACCCCACGAAGGCAAGATGGGAGCCCAAAGCCGGAATAATTTCACTGGCATCCGAGTCCCCCCTATCCTGCCAACTAGATCTTATGATGCTTATGCTTTTGTCTGCCAATGGCTTGAAGCCACTTGGGTAAGATCGCACGGCTCGCTGCAAGGCCTTTGTCGTTTCATCAACAAGGTCGTCGGCTTCAGATAGTTGAGACTGGTCGGTGATTGATTGCACAAGAATGGAAAAGAGAGCCTCGCAGATTTGCGAGCATGTTTCTTCTGGTAGCAACCTGTTTGGTCCATTGCCGTCAGATAGGCCCGAGAACTTGGCAGGCCGTTGACGGACCAGCGCCCCTGCGCCTTGGACCGCCTGAGTTGCAATCTTGATCTCGTCCTGGGAGGCGTTCGATTTGGACCCTAATTGTACTGGGGTATTGTATACATCGTTGTATAGGGACTTTATAATAGTGTCGACAGCTGCGAAGTCCTCACGATCCTCTGTTGACATTTCTGCATCGACTAGCAGAATTCGGGTCTCCAAAATGACGTAGAGTATTTTCAGGAGATCTTGGCTGTGCATTGAAACCTTCGGATGCCGCAGGTTTTCCTTAACGTGGGTGATAACCGGAGAAACCATTAGGACGAAAGCACTTGGTTTCGCGCTGAGCACACTGACGAGTGATCGACCGGCAGCAGCAGTGTAAGCGGTATTGGATAGGTCATTGACACAGTCCCGCGTGACAGTCAATGTATAGTCCCGCAAGTTGTTGCCTTGCAGTCTCGTTGCGAGGGTCTTCAGCACTTCCAAGGTTCCCCAGATAGTATCCTCTATCTCGCCATTTCGAACCTCGTACTTGAGACTGCTCCATATTCGGTCAACGTAGGGGATGACGGCCAACTCAGGATGGCTGTATTCAACCAGGCATGCCTTGATGGTTTTTAGGATATCGACCTACTTGCAATTAATTGACTGGCCGTAGGTTAGAGAAGCAGGTAACATTACCTTCACATTGACGGTTACACCTTCGCCCTGATCCAGCTTGCCTAGCAAAAAGTCGAAAGCTTGTTCTGCGAGCAGATAATTGGCTGAAAAGCATTTCCGAAGCTGGAGCTTCAGCTCGTCGGGGGTGATGCCGGTCTGTGACGCGCGGGGTAAGGCAATGGGGAAATATGGCTTGAATGCGCCGTATACCTCCTCTAATAACTCTTTTGAGAGGGAGTAATCGACGAGGAACACCCTAAGAATGTCGAACCAGACCATCAAGCAGTCAGGATCTCTCTCACTACGGCAGAGCTGTATCAGATCCACCACGAACCCAGCTGTAGGACCGTGACGATTTTGCAAGTCGCTGGCTATGTCCGGGGTTGTCACAAGGAGATGCAGCAGCTGATAAACGGCAAGCCGAGTCTTTGAAACCTGGCGCGGAAAATCGTCTTTCAGCGCGCACACTTTTTGGATGATGGCATTGCCACTCTGCGGCTGGAAGGCTTTGACAGCTACGATTCTCGAGAGAGCAGAAGCCGAGGGCAAGATGCCGGCTTTGTGGTCCACCTCAAACATTGCGCCGAAGAAGCCAATCAACAGTTTCACTGACCAGAAATTAGTTGTGTTTCCATGATAGATGCTTGCAATGTATGAATGTACCTTGACTGGGCTTTAGGACATCTTTGCCTAGAAAGTCCAGAGTTCGGGAGAGGAATTCCAAAGCTACAACAGTCAGAATCATTTCAGCGGAGGAATCTTACTCAACCTACCTCTAGACCTTGCAGTCCAGTCCGGAATGTCACCTTCCTCCGTCTCATCACCTTGGCTTCCCGGCATCCATGGTTGCACAGCCTCGACCCACCTGGCTATCGGATTTGTGTTGGGTGGCGCATTTTGTATAGCTGTTAAAGTCAGAGTCAACTTTCATGATGTAAATCGAGACAGGGAGGTGAGCCACACCGTTCGCAGCCTGCTTGGCAATGGATGTCAACCGTCCCTCGTCGTCGGCAAGGACAAACTCCAGGGCAAGTTGCCTAAAGTCAGCCATAGCTGGGAAGATTTTGCTGGCGCGTCTCTTAGGCTATATGGTCCGTAGAACAGCGGCTTCCAAATCCCAGATTTCGACAGTTCTCAATAGACGGCAAAGCACCTCCAAAGCCAGTTGAGGTCAAGTCGTTGATATTACGAAGTGGCAGAAACTTGAAGCCCAAGGGCGGTGTAAACTATCGCGGGGCAATTCTTAGTGGGAGAGCCGAGTGAGGAATGAGAAGTCGTGGGGGCGTAGCGTCGCGAATATTGCGATGAATTGATGCTTCAGAATTATGTATCAAACTTGAAGATGCTTATGCCCATTGATTGGGTTTCGAAATAGGCCCCCCCAATTGCTGCAGCGGATTTCCAATCGTCAGTTCCGAAGCCGGCGAGCGGAGCAAGGAACAAACACCATGCCGGGCAACCGGGGTCGGCAGATCGGCCCCACTTTGGATCAATGACGGCACAGGCGCATCGAAAGCCGAGCATTATCCCTGCCATTGTCATCGAATCTTTTGAAGCTTCATCTCGTTCATCTCCAACTTTGTTAACTGAATCCCACCGACGATATCGCCAAACTGTGCTTGTCTCAACCCGACAACATACACATCACCATGGTCCCTCTCCGAATACCCGCGTTGCGCCGTATGGCCATCTCTCCCCTGCGCTCCGTCCGCGTCGTCAATCAACGTCGCTGGGCCCAGGTCCACGATGTGCGCTTCCTCGCCACGACCCAGCCCCCGCTAGCCGTCTACGAGAAATACCGCGAGAAACTCGACCAGAAGGCGAAGCAGGAGGGCCTGGGCGACCTCTTCCAGCTCAAGGCAGCTTATGCCGACAAGATCGAGGAGCAGCGCCGGAAAGACAGCATAGAGCTTCCGCACATCCCCCAAGCTCCCGACACGCCAGTCTCGCAGCCGAATCGTGGGCCTCTCCCCACAGAGCCTCAGCCCGAGACGACTCCTGGGACAACTCCCGGGACTCCCAAGGCGCCTTCTACGGGATCAGACAAACCTGCCGTCAAAGCTCTCGACGATATCATCGATCTCCCCAAGGCGCGAGAGCTGCCGCATAAGGAGTTAGAAGCCGTCTGGCGATTGCGACATGCCTCATCCCCGCAAAACATCTGCGCCGTCATCCCCGCTCCGGCGTACAAAGCCATGGAGCAAGCTGCGCGCAAAACACCCCAATTCGTCCTGCCCGTCCCTCATCCAACACAGGGTGCCGAGATCCACTTCCTACAATGGACCTTTGACGCCGAGTCCAAAACAAGCACAGTTCTCTTTACACAGCTTGCCGAGTATAAGGCGAGGGGCGAGTTTGCGCAACCACATACCACTATCACACACCACCTGGACCTAGCCAACGAGAAGGACTTGGTTTTGATGCAGGGGCAGGTTGTCGACGGCCGTGGAATCAAGCCAGAAGAGGCCAAATGGCTCGTTCTCTGCCTGCAACGGTTCTATGGTGGATGGGACGCCGTAGATGCCGATCTAACTGGCGAGAGGAAAGAGAGGGCAGATGAGCGGAAGAGGTTGTTAGGGTGGTTTGCCAACGGTGATTCCAGGTTCAGTGTGGAAAAACTGTTGGACGAAGCTGAGCGAATGGGCTGAAATTGAGAGCAAAGAAATGCGACAAGAATAAAGCAACAATCAGAAGACCCCTGATAGCGGCCATATATGTGCGCAAGGTATGTATTTATGAACGCGTGTACGATCACGCCAGGTAAATTGTACACAATGGACACGGCTTGGAGCCAATCTTAACCTACAACTTCGCGCGGAGCCCAGACTTCTCTTCCTTCTCGGCCTTCCTCACTTGTTCTCTCAAAACCCGCCTGAGAATCTTCCCAGCCTGCGATTTTGGAATCTCCTTTACGAAGCGCACTCCTCCGCGCAGCCGCTTCGGCGGGCCGACGCGAGCGTTCAACCACTCGATGATCTCCCCAGCAAGCTGATCACTTTCCTCGACGCCTGGCGCCAACATTACGTACGCCCGTGGGACCTCGGTGTGCTCTTCTTCGTTCCATATCCCAATGACACATACGTCGGCAACGTCTGTGCGCCCGATGAGCTTGGCTTCCAGCTCGGCTGGCGGGACTTGAAAGCCTTCTGTTAGGGTGGGAAGGTGGTCAGTGGTGTACCGGGATGACTCGTTTGAAGAGTGTATATCTTACTATATTTGATAAGCTCCTTGAGACGGTCGGTAATGTAGAAGTTGCCTTTAGGGCAGATGAACATGACATCGCCAGTTTTGTACCACCCATCTTCGGTGAAGGTCTCTTTGTCAAGCTGTGGTTTATTGTAGTATCCTTGGAAGATGTTGGGGCCTTTGAGGAGTAGTTCACCCGACTGAATACGTTAGTAAAAAAACACTCCGCATGCTGAAACAAGCGAGAAAGGCCATTGCCTGCCAACATACCTCGCCTTCTGGCATCTCTTTGCCCTCAGCATCAACAATCTTGGCCTGCATGTTTGGACACAACTTCCCAACAGAGCCTTGGAATTTGGCCCACTCATCCATTAGCTGCGTTGTGACCGTAGGACTCGTCTCCGTCAGGCCATAGCCCTGCTTGACTGCGACCTGGAGGCGCTTCCACACAGCATCGACGAGGTCCTTGCTCAGGGGCGCTGCCGCCGAATTGATGAAGCGGAGCGACGAGAGGTCATACTCGGAAACTATGGGATGCTTTCCCAAAGCTAGGATGATGGGTGGTGGCACGTAGATGAAGGTTAGAGAGTTGTCTTGAATGAGTTGGCAGGCTTTGGCAAGGTCGAACTTTGACATGAGGACGCACTTTGCGCCGGTTACAAGAGTGACGTTGAGGACGACGGCAAGCCCCTTGAGCAGGTCAATAAGTATTGAGAGGTTCGTCCTCGGGTGAGCGCCTGGAGTCGGCTTACATAGATATGGAAGAATGGGAGGACTCCTAATTGAGCGTCGTGGTCCCAGTTCAATCCTTTGGCGTCAAAACGGCGAGACTGGTATGAGTTGGCTACCATATTATAGTGTGTCAACATCACTCCCTTTGGCAACCCTGTCGTGCCCTAGAATTGTCAAAACTTGGTGCTTCAAATTACTAGTGAAAGCGCTCACCGAACTGTACACCAAGTATGCCAAGTCCTTCTTGGGATCGATAGACGGCTTCCTGGGCGGAAACCACGCCTCCTTGGCCGTGAGATCGCTCCAATGGCCGAATTTGCCCTGCTCATCTCGCTCGTCTCCCAGCAAGTACACGTTGCTCAAGGGCAAGCCCGCCAGCTCGGCCGCCTTGCACGCGGTCTGAAGGAAACGCTTCTGAGTGATGAGAGCCCTGGCCTTTGAGTCGTCGAGTTGGCGCGCTAGCTCCTCGGGCGTGTATGTGGGGTTGGCGGGACTGGCCACACCACCAGCCCAGAGCAGGCCGAGGTTCACAACGGGGATGTCTATGTTATTGGGGGTGAAGAAGGCGAGGACGTCGCTCTTACGCCATTGGAGAGCGTGCTTGAGGCCACGGCCGAAGGTGATGGAGCGGTCTTTGATTTGAGCAAAGGTATAGGAGCGGTTAGTTTCTCCGTCGACGAGGATGGCTGGGAGGAGGTTAGTGAAAGGTGCTCGTGAGAGAATGAGGAGCATTGGATGGGCATATAGGTAGTAGTAGCACTCACGGTGGTCGTCTGGATATTCTCGTTGACCCTCCATATACATGGACCAGACGTCGACGAGAGGAAATTCGACATCGACAAAGGGAGAGTTGTAAGGCATGATTGCGTATATATGTAACTCACTCGCCCCAGACGGCAGATGCGGATTCTTGACTAGAGTGAGTTTGACAGTGAAGTTGAAGACGAGATCTCTTTATGTCCTTTCGTCGCAAATGCCCACACGATCGCTCGGCGAATACTAGCACAAGAGCTAGATCCAATCGACTGAAAGCCGGCGTCGACGCCTGATCGCCGCACCTGATGACGATAGCAATAGCGAAGAGCTGGCTCCCTGGAGAAAAAGCACCCGGCAGCTCAGCTTCCCGCTTCCCCAGCTCCGCTCTCTAGTCGTACTAGAGCCTATGACCATGGCTCCAGACCCCCAGAAGAACCATCCATCCCCGCATTAGTGCGCCGAAAGTGGGCAATGTGCCGAGGAATGTTGTCGAGTCTCGATGGGGAATACTGGCAGCAGTGAGCATCGCGAAGCGTGAGGTGTGAGACGTGCAATGGGACGACGCTAAGATCTGGAAACTGGGGAAACGTGGGTGGTTCTGCAAGAGGAAACTTCCAATACCTCATTCATGTTAGTACCAACGTATGCCTTACCTTAGGTGTCTTGCATCAAGGCATTGGCAGCGTACTTTGAGCTACTGGTAGACTGATAGTAACACTACCAGTACGGCCACTATTCCTCCCGGTTACTTTAGAGTACGTATGTAGAAACGAGGGCTCTATAAGATAAAATATCAACGAAAGAGGATATGATCAAGATTTTCATATACATGTTATGATATGTATATTAGTTCTATGAAACACCGTGTTATTATAATTCGTTTACTGGTAGGTTACCTGGTAACGTGAGATCCAGTGGCGGTCGCGGCAGCGAGGAGTGGCCTACCAACGTCCGGGCCCACTTTTGCCATTTGTGAAGCATGTGACCCGACGTTTACCACAGTGATAATGAGAAATCTCTGATTGGTCGCCGGTAACGGTAGTTCCCGCTAGGAGTTCCAACATAACCGAGGGCCATTCCCAGAATTCATGACGACGAGAACTTCCAAACGCCACCCTTGTCAATAACTCTACAAAGGGGATTCAACGGCGCTTCCTTATTCAATCACCTGGTTGGCACTCTGCGACTAAACGCCTTAAAGACTTCGTAGGACTGCCCGTCTCCTACAACCCCACGCAATTCGCCATGGCCGCTCTCCGCTCCTCTTCACGAATCCTGGCCTTGTCCGCCAGCCGGACGGCTCTCCGCCCTGGAGTTGTCTTCTCGCGGTCAATGGCCTCCGTAACCGAAACGCCGACGACCCCAGAGCCCAAGTTGCGGTCGTTCCAGATCTACCGGTGGAACCCCGACACGCCTACCGAGAAGCCGCGTCTACAGTCGTACACTTTGGATCTAAACAAGACGGGGCCCATGATCTTGGACGCCCTCATCCGCATCAAGAACGAGCTCGACCCGACTCTAACCTTCCGACGGAGTTGCCGAGAGGGCATTTGCGGTAGCTGCGCTATGAACATCAATGGCCAGAACACCCTGGCATGCCTGTGTATGTCCTTTCCGGCTTCGCGTTGCGAGGGATCTTTCTTCGGTGGCAACGGATAAACTGACACGACTACAGGCCGAATCCCCGCTGAAGCAGCTTCGGACGTCAAGATCTACCCCCTGCCCCATACCTACGTCGTCAAGGACCTTGTTCCTGATTTGACGCACTTCTACAAGCAGTACAAGAGCATCAAGCCTTATCTACAGCGAGATACCCCGGCGGAGGATGTACGTTATCTTCCAATGCGCGTTGATCCGTGACGTGACTGACAGTCTCCCAGGGAAAGGAATTCCGACAGAGTAAGGAGGACCGCAAGAAGCTAGATGGCCTGTACGAGTGCATTCTTTGCGCCTGCTGCTCGACTTCATGCCCTTCGTACTGGTGGAACGCCGAGGAGTACCTTGGACCCGCCATTCTCCTCCAGTCGTACCGATGGATTGCCGACTCGCGTGACGAGCGCAGAGCCGAGCGCAAGACCAACCTCGAGAACTCGATGAGCTTGTATCGTTGCCACACCATTCTGAACTGCACACGCGCCTGCCCCAAGGGCCTGAACCCCGGAAAAGCCATTGCCGAGATCAAGAAGACGATGGCTTTGGGCAACTAAAACACGTCGCGCGATGGGAGGAGCTGGAATCGATGGGGGCCTATCAGCAGATGGATTTTCGCGGCTAGTGATTCGGGATTATCGTAATCACGCGTGTATAAAGCAAATATAGGAGGGAGTTTAACGCTGTATTCTGATAGCAATTGACACTTTTTTTTTTGGTGTTCATATATGTTTAGAGTTGCCTGGGTCAACTCTGTTAGTTGACTACTATTGCTACAGATATTTTGCCCGCGACGGGGCGGTTGCTTGTTAGATTCTGACTTGCCCGGAGAACTGACACTGCAACCTAACCTACATGTACGATCAGCAATTAACAACGATAGACATGCAGCAGCGGCGGCAGCGGCTGTCGCACGACTAACAGAAAGGAGTGCTTCTCAGAGTTGGCTGTTTCTCAAACTTGGTCTTGCATTTGTAATGACAAAGTTTTTGCTCATCTTCTAAGTACTTTACCCGAGGTATGCTTTGAAGTATATACCGCATCCAAGTCAAATGATCAACCCTGTCTGTGGTTGACACTTCTCCAACTCCTCGCCTTGTAACAAGATTCATAGATAATGGTCAGACTAGCAACCATCCAAAATGCAAGAAGTATATCCTCGTTATTTTCTCCACCATCGTTAGACCATTATCCATCTCATGTCGTCAATATCGTCTAAGTGTCTCATCTCGCAGTAAAATCAGTATGACCCAGACAGTCAGTCCCTTTAGTTGTCACTACTGCTGGATTGACTGCCGCTGTCGTCTAGAATAGGGATATCAACAGGAGGTTCCCATGCCTCGACGTGCTCGCAGCCCGTGGGGACGCGGCAGATGTCACGCGCATCACACGTTTTCCACAGCACCTCGCGGACCTCTTTAAACACCTGGTCGACGGCATCCATGGCCCAGATCACGTCCAGATGCTCGTACCCAGGGATGGTCTTGCTGTGCACCACCTTAACGTGCGGCTCTCGGCCCGCCTCCAGCCGTTTCAACAGCCTCTCCCCATCCACGAGGTCATCATTTCCAGCAACCCATAGCGCAAAAGGCGGTGCTTGTTCGTTGTACCAGGCCGTTGCGCCTTTTGGGTGCCGGTGGTGTTCCTCAATGATCTCCTTCGTTTTTGGTGTTACTGGTCGTCCATCTGAGTTCCCGTCCATGTGGTCTTCGGCCCTGAGCACGTCCTTCGTGGCAAGAATGCACTTGTGTTTGGCAAAGCACTCGCGGCCGAGCCACCATCGCATCGATTCGGCGCTGACGTAGACGGGCGCGAACTGGAACATCCTATGCTTCAGGCCACGGTCCCATCGTTCGTCAGTCCAATCGAAGAGAAATGAGAAAACCTTATACCCGAGCCAGCCATAAAGACGAGGATCCAGCAAGGCGTGCATCTGCATCATGAAGGGGATGAATGCGTGGATCCCAAACATGAGACGGAAAAGAGCTGGCGAGATAACGCGCATAAACTTGAAGTACATCTTGCCGATGAGCGGCCCAGCGTACGCTGCTGGCGCCAAGGCACAGAAAACTGTCAGTTTCTCGCCTAGATCGGGTCGTTGCTCCTTTGCGAGTGCGACAAACGTCTGCGTGGTGCCCTGAGAGTGGCAGATTAGGCCAATCTTCTCGAAGCCAGTCTCAAAGATGACTCTCGAGGTGAAGGCCGTCAGGTCGAAGACGCCCATTTGTCGGATATTCCAGCACCACATTCGCGGGTCACTATACTCGAGAATGACATGCTTGGGCTTGAAGCCGCAACGGTTGTTTCCGAGCCAGACATCGTACCCCGACTTACAGAGCCAAAAGGCCAGAGAATTGTCGTCGTTGCAGCAGTATGCCCCCGAGCTTTGCAAAAGCCCGTGCATCAGCAACACAGGAAATTTGCGCTTCTTCTTAGTGTCGTGGTTGTCGTCCAGCTTCTCCTTAGAACCCTGAAAGACGTCGGGTCCTTTGTGAAGCCGGCTAACACTGTCCGTTCCCGTGTATTCCTTGGGGTCGTACACATGCCATAGCTCGATGATGAAGCCGTCCTCAGTCTGAACCTCGAATGTCTCCACGTCAAGACCAACTCTCCTAGCATAATAGCCAACGTCGCATACAATCGGATCATGGCCGCCTTCGGTTGGCGGATACTCTGGTGCGGCCTCCACCTGTTCTAAGTTGAGCCGCCCGGAGGATCTGTTTTGCTTCCACGTCCGCTCGCTTTCCTTCCTCGCGGCGCTCCTCCGTTTTTCCTCTTCGTAAAAAGGCCGCTTTTTATCAATATTCTGAAATGTCAGTCTATAGATGATTTTTCTGCAGATCAATGGAATGCTGGTAAACAAAGAGCCGAGGACAATGACACCTAGAAAGGCCAAGCTGAGGAAGAAAGACGAAACTCTGAAGAAAAAGCACTGGATATTTCGTAGCCGTGAGGGCGGGCCGTACAGAGGCAACGGAGGGAACAGCGGATTGGTATGCGACGGAGGCATGGCGCGTTGTAATGTGCTGTCAGCTCCCTTTTGCATTGAAGCGCCATTCTTCTGGTTAGGGAGCTTGATTGTCTTTGAAGCTTGGTCTTCTCGATCCGAGTTGTTCGATATCCTCGCCGTGGTCTCGTCGCCCTCTTTGATCTCTACCGTCTCGGGCGGCCCATGTAGCTCGTCGCGCAGAACGTTTAGCTTGTGCGCCTCCTGCAGTGGCACACCGGGTAGTCTGTGACCGTCCGAGGTAATGATTACAGGATCGTAGGGGGTGATGAAGTGCGCTTCGACGGCGATTGCGCTCGCCGCACTGTTGGGTTGCTCGAGCGACAATCTTTCGGCCTGTTGTGTAAACTGCACGGCACTCTTGGCGAGCTCGGCGTCGGAGAGTTGAGGCTGGCCGCCCTGCGACTGGGCAGCAGCTAAGGTGCTGTAGAGTCGATCATGACTTGAAAGGCTAGGTCAAAGTATGCAATGTTTGGAAATTTGAAGTATCATGGGCGTTTCGTCTCTTCTTCCGTTGACAACCGGTAAACACTAAAATGTCGAGAGTTGCCAACGTCAACAACCGCGGCGCACGAGAGGCGCCAGATGGAAAGAAAAGAGGCTCAACGTCATGGACCAGAAGGCTCTTGCCAATACAACCCAAAGTCTGGAAAAGTAACGGATACAAAGAGTGAAAGAAAGACAAAAAAGATAGAAAAGATAACCAAGATCTACGGTGTAGGACGGAAACAGGCCGGGAGTCGAACGATCCGGCTATGAGCAACTGCCCTGTTGGGTACAGATTTCCAAGGATCCCGTTTCTACATGTAGAATAGTACATGTAGGCTTGTCGCTCGCAGGCCGTGATTGGAGCGCCAGGGCGAGCGAGGATCAGGTTTCCACAGTTGTAATGGCTGTTGAAATGGAACGGCTCCTAAATTGGCTAATGATTTCGACGTGCACATGGTGGCGGTGGTCAACATGTCACCGATACGATAGGTTAGATATTGGAATTTAGATCCATGCATAGCTGAAGACCTAGCCCCCAGAAGACAAGAAGACAAGTGGGTTGCGTCATCCGCGGAACTAAAAGTCCAGGGCGCGGTTGTGAACTTTGACGGATGATGGATCCATGGATGCCAAGTTTTTGGATGATCCCTGTCCGAAAGCATGTGATACAGCGGAAATCCGCAGTCAATTGTTTGAAAAATGCATCCAGAAGAGTTCATTTCAAAGTAATTATGATACCCAAGCCCGTATTTCCTTCAATCATGCTTGATTGGTTGTAGCTTGGTTTAACTTGAAGGGGCATCTTTTTTTTATTACATTATCCAATATCAGTGTTAATTTCGAATTCCTGGGAGGGAGACGCTCAGTTACACCCACTTGAACGGCAGTGCGACCGCCATCAGATCTGGTCACACTCTGGCATATTATTTGCTTGGCTTTTAAACATTCGACTGATATGTTGCAACCTTCATATCACTGTTGCCGGTACAATTGCCTAGGTTATCAAGCTAGAAGGAAGCTTATTTCTAGCTGCCGTGGAGAGTGTCGTCAGTTGATGCTACGCTTCTGCTTCTGCTTCAAGACCGGTCGCCGAGTTTAACCCGGCAGTCACACAGTTGGCTGCGAACTCGGCATGGTCATCGGCCAAGTTAGCAGGTAAGGATCAGAACAGGAACAGTATTAAGAGGATTGAAGAGAACAGTACGGAAGACTAAGGCCCTGATCGGTGGTGATGCTACCTTGGCAGACGCTAAGCCCGAGTGACTCGAATATAGGTTATAGCGGCAAATGTACCCTTTTCGAAGCTAAGGCGCGTAATATATCTCAATCAATGCTATTAGAATATAGAGAGGAATATAAGCATATATGATGTGTCACTGCCTGCTATTTTAAGCAGAGGCGTCAGCAGCCTTAGTATTAAAGTTATTATAGTTAATTCATATATATAAGAACAACCCTACTATTATATTATTAATTAAGTTATAAGCCTAAGATATTATTAACGCGACCTTTACTTATATAGATATCTTAACCTAATATCTTATTAGCCGCAGCAGCCTATTTGCTATTAAGACTGTCTATTAATCCTGATATTATCCCTATAATATTAACAGCTACTTAGCTAAAGCTAGTCTTAATACTAAATCAGTCGCAGCTAATATTAATAATACCTTTAGAGTTAGTCCCTTTATTAGGGCAAATTATAAAGCTAAAGGCAGTGAGGATTAATTAGTATGCAGAAATAATAATCATATTCCTTAAGTACCTTTAAGAGAAGTATAATAAGAATAACCTTAATAAGAGAGATATCTTTCTAAATGCCTTAATAAAAGAGATTATGCTAAAGTTAAAGAAAAAATAGCCGCAGATGCTATAGTTATCTAAGAGACTTGTTAGTTACTATAGGAAGTTAAAGAAAAAATACTTACTATTCCTCTAAATAATAAATAGAACTGGCATATATTATAACTTAGAAACTAGAATAATTGCGGTATCTGATGAATAGTAGGAAGCCTTTTAAAGCAGCTATAGGCAGTGTAATATATAGCTTTATACCTTAGGGTTACTAAGAGCTAACTTATATTATAATATCTTTATAAATAATATAGCGCTTAGGGAGACTATTGCTTTAGCTTCAGAGCCTGATTATATTAATACTATTAATAATATTATTAAATAGCTTGCTAGTAGCAGAAGTTAGTAGAATTTAACTAAAGAAAAATAATCGCGACTTAATAAGCTAAAGAAGGAAGAGAGGAAGTTCTATAAGGTAACTACTTAACTAGTAATAGTTTTATTATAATTATTATTATTTATTATAAATAGCTTAACTATAGGCTTATAAGATGCCGCAGCTATAGCTGCTATTAAAGGGGCGATTGCAGACGCAAGGCAGAGGTTTAAGCTTATAGGACCTAAGCTAATAATATTTATAAGAGGAGTTTTAAAGCTAATAGTCACTATATAGTAGATAAATTATATAGATAATAATAAAGCTAAGCGCGCGCTATTTAATAATATTATAGGCATTAAGAGCCGGGTTATTAATAATATTATTAATAAAGGTTTTAATAGAGCTATTAATAATAAAGGCGATAAGTTATAATATAATGCTATTACAGCTATATAGTATTTATATACCTATTACTCCGCTTTTAGGCCTGTTTTTTCTCTTATATATGCCTTAAATATAGTCTTATAGTAAAAAGATATGCCTTTTATAGTATAAAATAGGTTAAAGCTATCTTATGCTATTATAGTAATTAAGGGTATTTCTAATATAATATAACATTTTAATAATAATATTAGAAAAATAAGAGAAAATCTTATAATATACTTTAAGAGCTGATTTTTAACGCTAGTATTTTAATTTTTTTTTCTAAGTATCTATTTTATAGTTTTTTTACTAAGTGTTATTAATATATTATTTTTTTTTAAAGTGCAAAGAGCCTTTATACTAATAAAGGAAATTAGGCCAATCTAATATCTATTAAACCCAGAAGACTGCTAAATTTTTAGCGCGGCCCTACTATTTTCATCTTTATACCTAGAGCCCCTTTCTAAGTTAAAAAGATATATATCTTAACAATCTCCCTAACTTTACTAATTTTTATTTATCTTCTAACTACTCTTTAGAATTAGTAGACTAGACTATTTTATCTTCCTAAGTGTTTTCTTCTTCTATATTAGCTCTATAAGTCTTAAGATATCGCTAATATTCCTCCTAATTCCTACTAGTAATAGAATTATATAGTGGCCGCAATTCACAGCCTAATATAGCCGCTATAGTATTAACCTTAGCTACTAATAACCTCTCTAATATATTAATACTAGGCTAAGCAGCTTTAAACTTTAGGATAAAGTTCTAAAGGCCAGTATATATATATATAAGTTTTATCTACTTATTAAAGACATATTCAGTCAGGTTATCTCTTAGGATCTTAAACTTACGCTTTAGCATACTAAATATACGCTTAATAATAATATAAAGCTAGGTATGCTATAAGTTATATAGCTCCTTCTTATTTTATAGCCTCCTTACTAATATAACCTAATCTGCTAGATAGTATTAAGTATTTAGATATAGTATTAGAAGCCCTCTTATAGTAGTAAAGCTAGTATTGCTAAGATAGAACCTGCCCTTTAGGATCCTAAAGTGATTATATATACCTAAGGCAGCCTAAGTAAGATTCGCATTATAAACCCTGCCTTTAGCGCCTGCAAATATATAAGTGAATAAGGAGTTAAAATATATAGTGGCGAATATATTCTATAAGACTCTATTTTTACAGTTAAGATATTAAACTATTAAGTGCTTTAAAAGATATGCTAATATATATATACTATCTATAGTACTAATATAGCCAGAAAACGCTATATTCTTCGAGTTAAGCTTAATTACCGGGTTAATAAAGTTATTTATTAGCAGTATAATAAACACTATATAAAGCTTCTGCATTAGCATAAGAAGAGCAGTAAATATACCTAATATACTTAACTAACTAACTTAAAATAGCGCCCTGGCTTCCTATTATATTATACTATGCCTAAGGATATATAGAAATATTATTAACTTCTGCTTAAGTATCTAATATTATATTAACTTTGCCCTTATATAGTTTCGCAGCTAATATATAAGGCTAATAAAGATAGGCTTGCTTATATAGAATAATAAGAAGAAATAAGCATTAGATTCTTTTAGGAAGCCTATTTATATATAATACGCAGCTATAGAGCCACCAGGGTATATAACCTGCCACTCTGCGCTTCCTATTCTATATTAATATCTTCTAGGATGATAGTTATATCACTAAACCCTAGCTTTAGCAGCTTATTATTTCCAGAGCTAAAGTTAATACTATAGTAATAAAATACCACCTATAATACTATTTATAATAATAGTAATAGCAGTTAGGTTTATAATATTAAAAGTATATCTTATTTTAATAAATTTAATAAGAAAAATAGTAAGAATATAGATATAGCTAAGATAATAGACTTAAGTCTCTATAGTAGTATTATATTCCTTTTATACTATTAACTCTAGCCATCTTAAACCTACTTTTGCTAATTACTAATCTAGCGACAGAAAACAATAGTAATAACGCATATTAAGGAATAAAGCTATAATAATTCCAGCAAGGCTTGAAAAAGTGACCTTTGTTATATATATATACCCGGCTCATACTAGCTCTATTATTTTATAGAGTAAAACACTAAAAACTACTGCCTGAAGAGGCCAAGATTAGTCATTTATCGATTTCCGCATTTATCAGCTAAGGTAGCATCACCACCGATCAGGGCCTAAAGCTACACTTGTTTTAAAATATTTTCCAACCACTAAATCACCCCTATAACTACCCTAGGGGGTCGTATGCATTTCTAGATTAATATATATATATATATATTCCTCTATCCACCTATAGACTATCTAGTTACTAACCTAAGGATTATACTACTTCTTATAGCTTATAAGACTATTTATTAAAACCGATCTAATTATATAAAATATAAGTATTCTAAGGATATTATATAAAGCTAAGAAGAACCGCTCTATACTATTTATAACTTGTTATATTATATGCATAGTATTATATAAAACTAAGGATTTAAATATATTATTTAATCTCTTAAGGGTTTATAGGATTTTCTATACCTATATAAGTATATAATTAATAGATAAAAAAGAGAGTTAAGTATTAAATTAAGTATTAAAACTAATAAGTATTCTATATACTATTATATAATAAGATATAATAGCTTTCTTTTATTCTTATAGAGAGAAGTATTTATTATTATTATGCCTTTTTAAATTAGGTATTTAAAGTATTATAAGCTTAATAATACTATTTATAAAGCAATAAAAAAGGCAACTTAGAAGATAGACTCTATAGCTAAGTTCTGCCTAATTTGCAGCAAAGCATTTGCCCTAAGCTATACTATAAAAATAAATTAAAATAATTTAATTAACCTAATAAACAACTCTATGCCTATATAACCCTAAAGTAATATGCCGCGCCCTATTATAAAATAAGGCTCTATATTAAAGCTTATAATAGAAACTATAACTTAGTTAATGCCTTAAAATTATTAGTAAGCTTAGATAACTATAAGCTAGGACTATATAGCTAGTATTAATATAATAAAGAAGGATATAACTGCAATTATAGTTAACTTTTAAGTTATTTTTTAGGTTATATAGGGCTATAAAGTACCTTTTAAATATAATACCTATACCCTTATAACTATATATATAGCACTACCTTTAATCTAATATTAGACTACTAGTTATTAGGATATTCCTCTTTAGTATAAATTCGACACTTATAAGAAGATAATATAAGGGATTATTAAGACCTCTAACCCTAAGTATAACTATTAGTTATAGAGGGTTATTTTAAGTATATAGAGCTAAAAGTCTAATAATACTAGAGGTATAAGTTTATAGGATTATTACTAGCTAGCATATTAGACTATATATCTATATAACTTCTTTTTATAAATATAAAAGGACCCTATTAAAAAAGGTAATTTAGCAGTTATTAACTTCTAGCGCTTTATTAAGACGCCACCTCCTACTAATAAAAGTAACACCCTAATATAAATATAACTTATAAAATAACTATATGTTATATTATAAGCTAGTATAGAAGTGAACTCTAGTTCTATTAAGCAGAGAGCTTATAAGATTAAATCTAAGGCTATATCTATATAAACACTACTTTTAGAGTTAGGTATTAAGGTAAAGATTAAATAGAAGCTAGGGGTTAAGCAGGAGCTAGGGGTTAAGCAGGAGCTAGGGGTTAAATAGGAGCTAGTGGTTAAGTAAAAAGAGTTAACTATACTAAGATATAATAGTTTTAACTCTAAAAAGGAAGATATACCTTATATAATTAATCTTATAGAGGCTATAAGTATAAATAAGAATCTATAGATAAGTAGTGATAATTTCTCTTTATTTAATACTCTTATTGCCTTAGCTTAAGAGGATAAGGCTACTAAACTTAATATAGCTATAGAGGAGGCACTTAATATATTAGAGCTAAGTATATAAGTTACTTATAAGACCTATAAAAGAAAGAAATAGTAGTAGTTTTTATAGTATCTTATATACTTAAACTAAATTAGTTATTTCTATAGTATCTTCTTTATTACTATTCTTATATCTTTATATAATACTAAGGCCTATATCTTCTTAATTATATCTACTATTATCATCCCACTCTTCTTAATTCTTTATAGGGGGATTATTAAGATTTGCTATATATAAGTTCTTAAAGTTAACTTAATACTTATATAGCTTTTCTTATATATATATAAGTCTATCTATAAGTAACTTAAGTAATCTAAGTATTAGCTCCTATTTTAATATAATATAAGCTGCTAATATATTTTATAATTTAAGATATAATGCGAGCTCTGGCTATAAAGGATTATTTTAGCCTATAATCTCTTCTTAACCCAGTATTTAATCATAAAACACTTATATAATTACTAGTAGGTATACTTTAATATTATAAGAGTTATTAGCAAAGAGCTTATATAATATATATAGGTATTCTTTTAGAATTATTTCTATATAAAACCTAACTATATTTAACTCTAGCTGGAAATAGAGGTTAATTAGAACCCTAGGGACAATATATAGTCTTATATATTACTATTAAATAGAGTAGCGATTCTAAGTATCTATAAACTTTACCAGCTTATATTTAAGAATTAGCATATAGATATATAAAAGCGCGATATAGTTAGCTAAAAGATTATTTAAAAAAAAGACCTTAACTAATTAGTTTAAGGAAGTATTACTAGTTATATTAGTAACTAATTATAAAAGCAAATTATAGAGCACTTATGCGCTAGAAGCTAGTATATCCTTTAGAAAGCTATAGCTACTAGCTCTTAATCTTCTTATTTTATATACTTCTTCTATAGACCTAAGTATTGCAGAACTTAATATTCTTATACATGCTATTCTTTCTAATACTTAGTTATTCTTGCAAAAGAAAGAAATAGGCACTAGCTATAAGTATAGTCTTTTTGCCTCTATTTAAATATATAATCTTAGGCATCTTACTATAGTTTGCTATAGTATTTATATATTACTTAAGAACACTTTGAGATATATTATTTAATATGCTATAATAGAACTATAGAATATATTATAAGTATATATTAATAGTAATATATATCTTAAAGCTAAAGGCTTTTAGCTTATTATACCTATTAATTAACTAAATAAAATTAGGATTTAAGTAAGTCTAACCTAATTATTAATGCTATATTATATTCTATTATTTAATAATATAATTAGGGTGGAATTCGCGAAAGGACTTATAAATTATAATATGGCTTAAGATATATTATTATTAGTAAATATATAAATAAAAGAATATATAACTAAGGCCAAGAAGCATATTACTCTTCTTAATATCCTCTAGAAAAAAGAACTATAAGTCTGCAAGTTATGCACTAGTCTTCTCTAATATTTACTAATATATAAGCCTAAGCTTCTTTTATATTCGAATTAGGCCTCTCTATAAGAGTAAAAAGCCCTCTATTAAGAGTTTAACTTATAAGAAGTAGTTGTTTAAATTTCGCATTATAAATAGTTCTTTTATTTATTTATATAATTATAAAAAGTCTTCTATTTAAGAGTGTGATAATATGCCCTAAGCCTTTAAGTTATGCTATAGAGTTATATAGCTAATCTGGATATTATATATTTAATAAAGCTTAAATATAATAAATATATCCCACTGCTCTTTCTCTTTCTATTTTATAATAATAAAATATAATATAGAAAGGTTAACTATTATTATATAAGTATATAAATATAAAAAGAAGATTCTAAAAGATAAAAGTTAGGGATAAATAAGAAAATCTAAGATAAGAGGGTAGTAATATACCTATAAATAAATATATTAAGTTATCTTAATATAGGGGTGGATTTATAAGTAGAAGAGNAATTAATTTAGAAAAGAACTAAGTGAAAATAGTAAGTTATAAATTTAAGTATCTACCTATATAAATATAAGTAAGTTAGTATTATTTATTATTCTTAAAATATAATTATATATATATATAAAGCCTAATATATATATTACCTATATATATATAGTAGTAATGTATTTTTATATATACTCCTCTATATATATATATAGAGTAATATATATAATCTCTTATAAATAACTAAAAATTAAAATAGAAATTAAAGCTAAGTATACTTATACTTATATAAATACCTATAGTCTAATAGAGGCAGTATTCTTCTATATTAAGCAGTCTATTAGTAATAGAAACACAAGTATAATTATCTATTTAATTTTTATAAAGAAAATATACTAGCTATATACTAAGAGTTATTAGGCATAGAGAAGTATAATATATAGTACTAGAGGTTTATAATATAGAGAAATTAAAATCTAGCATATTTATATATATGTAAATATTAAAATCTTATAGGGGTAGCATTCTACTATATAAAGCAGCCTATTAGTAATAATAATATAAGTATAAATATCTATTTAGTTTTTATAGAGAAAATATACTAGCTATATACTAAGAGTTAGTAAGTATAGAGGTATAGTATATAATATTAAGAAGTTATTAATACTAATAAAATTAAAAGTTAATATTCCTTTTATTAAAGTATAGACTAGTATTATACTAGAATATATAAATATAGTACTAGAAATCGCATTACTTATAGCCCTATAAAGATATTAGTTAATATAATAAGTTTAGGAACTTAAAATATAATTATATATCTTAGTCTTTTTAGAAACCTTCTTGCTCTTCTTCTTACTCTTCTTTTAGGCCTAGAGCTTCTTAGTAATTTTAGCAAGCTAGCTTTTAAGCTTAATAGTTATATTAGACTCAGACTTACTTATAGAGAAAAATTCACTATTATTCTTAGATATTTTATCCGCAGATAATTCTTTATTATTAGAAGAGTTATCTAAAGATAACTTCTTTTTAATCTTTCTCTTAGTCTTTTTCTTTATAGAGCATAACTTGCTCTTCTTATATATATAGGGCATTATAGGTATAGCTTATTTAGCTGGCAAAGGTATATTAGCTTATATATTAAGGCATAGGTATTTATATATACTAAAAGAGCATCCGCTCTTACTATACTACTAAGTATAATTAGTATAACTCTTACTTCTAAAATATCCACCTATCAGATAATTAACTAAGGTACCTATATTACTTATATATTTCTTATACTAATTATTCTCTTTTGCTTTATTTCTATAGAAGTACTTAATTATTATATTATAATTCTAAGAGTAGATAAGATTAATTAAATATAGAATCTTCTTATTACTGCTATTATACTTAATATATATATAAAGTTTATATTAGTATAGCTATAATATATTAGTATTTGCTATAATAAGAAGATAAGATAAGAAATAAAGCTATATTATAATATACCTGCTTATTAACTATTATAAGAAATGCCTCTCTTAAATAATTCTTAATAGCATTTATTAAGACCTAAACACTCTGCTTAGAGCTGGCTAACCCTGGCATTTTAGCTATATAGTTAAATATATAAGTCTTAATATTAAGGAATATCTTAGGGATATATTTGACTTAGTCTTTAGGAAAGCTAATATAATTACCTTCTATAAACTAGGGGAGATAGTTATAATAGTTCGGGGCTATATACAGTTTTATAGTGGCCTTATTAGAAATCCATATAGTAGGCTTAATATTATCTATAGTCTTTGCCTTAGCCTTCTTGCAGGGCAGGCCTATAGCAGTACTATCCTTAGAATTATCCTCAGAATTAATAGATATAGTATATTTTATGGTCTTTGCCTTAACCTTCTTATAGGACAGGCCTATAGCAGTACTATCCTTAGAATTATTCTTAGAATTAATAAATATAGTGCGTTTTATAGTCTTTACTTTAGCCTTTTTACAGGATAGGCCTATAGCACTATTATTCTTAGAATTAATAAATATATTAGTATTATCCTTAGAATTAATAGATATATTGCATTTTATAGTCTTTATCTTAGCCTTTTTTGCAGAACAGGCCTATAGCACTATTATCCTTAGAATTAATAGATATATTAGCATTATCCTTAGAATTAATAAATATATTAGTATTATTCTTAGAATTAATAGATATACTATGTTTTATAGTCTTTACCTTAGCCTTTTTGCAGAATAGGCTTATAGTACTATTATTCTTAGAATTAATAGATATATTAGTATTATCCTTAGAATTAATAAATATATTATATTTTATAGTCTCTGCCTTAGCCTTTTTATAGAATAGGCCTATAGCACTATTATCCTTAGAATTAATAGGCATATTATATTTTATATTCTAACTAGCTTTTAATTCCTTAAGTATAGTATTAAGTTCCTTAAGTAATAGCTTTAAAGTAATTATAATAATTAATATATATAGATTCCTCTGGTTTATATTACTAAATATAGCTTTATTATTAAGCTAAGGCTTTATAGGGTTAGTTTTAAGAGTATATATTTGCTACTTAAGGGTACTTAGTAAAATAGTAGGTCCCGCCTTTATAATAAGAATAGGAGTAATAAAATAGATAAGTATATAGCTAAGCTAGTTATATTTATAGGCCTTAGCTGCTTTATTAGCTGCTTTCTTCTCTATATATACTTTTAAGTAAGCTATATCTTTATTATTAGCTGCCTTCTCTAAAATCTTATAAAATTAAAGAGCCTTAGTATATTTTTCTTTTTATTTTTTCTTAGCTATAGTATTTATTACCTTTATATAAGCCTCTTTCTGCGCTAAAGTAAGGTTCTCTTTAGCTATAATAAGCAATTTATAAGGCATAAAAAATAACTTATTAATTATATTTTCTTAAGAAGAAAGTTATTTAAGCGACTTTAAAGGGGTAGGTTTCTTAAGTAGCTTTATAGTAATATTTTTATTCTCTAATATACTTATACCTAAGTTATTAAGTTTCAGCTTTAATATTAATATAGATGCTTTCTTAGCTATATAAGCAGTTTTACAGCTTATACTTACCTTTCTTACTTTAAGAGCTATTATAGGCTATAGTAATAGGCTTATATTAGTAGCTATAGAGTGATTAATAAGATATATCTTAGTAGGAATTAAAGCCTACTTATTAATAAATATATTTAATAATTATATAAGTATAAAAGACACTTTAGATATAGCTATATAAAGATCTTTATTACTAAACTAATAATTAAATCTGCTAAATAGCAAAGATAAATTAGAAATATTTAGCTATTTTAGTATAAATAAGGGGGGTTCTGCAGATTATAATAATTTATAAGTAAGATAGTATATAACTATAGTATAAAGGCTCTATTATAAGCTTATTAATATATAATAAACTAATAATATAAGTATATAGATAATATAGTAAAAATTAATATATAGATATAGCCCTTATATAAGGATGAAATTAGTAGGGGAAAAGGCTTTAAATAGTAGGACTATATAGCTTATAGACTGGCGCAAAATAGCCTTTAAAAAGGGGGTATATAGACCTATTAATATTATTATAAAGAAGAAGAGGTTTAATAATTATAAGGGATTAATAAGGGAAATGTTAGCTATGGCCTATGCGGCGGCGTTCCGGGCCAGAAGAGCTATTACCCGGCCCTTATGGCTGGGGGTGGCTATAGTAGATTTTGCGTAGGAAAAATATTTTGAAACAAGTGTAGCTTTGGTCTTCCGTACAGAGCTGCACTAAAACGTTGTAGCGTAAATGCAATTATGTTCGAGACCCTGGAATCCTCCGAAAGTATGATGGCAGCATCCGGTAGGGCTTTGATGGTGAGCCCCACCCCGGTTTAAACCCCCAATCGACTGCCGTGAGAGTACAAATGCATGTACATTACAAAGACAGTGTTCAGAGTGCTATTTCTCCGTGGGACGTACTTTGGTACTGTATCACGGATGACTTGTCGCCTGGGTGCTATCCCTGCGACACCAAAGAAACAAGCCCCCGGGAGCCTCCCGCTGGGAATCCCTCTGGAACCCGTCCCCACGTCGGCAGGGATCGAGGGCGGCGGCTGGAGTCCGTAGAGATAAAGATGGACCCAATTGACCGGTCTGACAGTGGCGGTGATGCCGGAGGCAAGGGGGAGGGGAGTCACTCATGAGGATGACTGGGGGAGTGATGCCGAGGAGACGGCGGGGAGGACGTGGTGGACTTGGATGCCGAGCTTCATCCACTGACACCGACTCTCTGTTTCTCGGTACTCGCTCGCAGTTGTGTACAGTAGTGGCAGTGTCTCAGATCCGATTCTTCCGTGGTACGTATCCTCTGGGGGCTGTGGCTTGGTGTTGTGTTTGAACGTTCATCCAGTAGCTCGTCAACCGCTTTGAGAAACGTCTTCGTACCCGCGCCAGACCGGGTCGCCCGAATGCGGGTGTCGGCGCATCGCCGTCCAATCGTGAAAATGCTCACTCCATGAAGCTGCAAAAACTTTATACGGATACGTCCCTGCTAGCATTTCATGCCCAGCAGAACAAGGGTGCGTCCCGCCGACCAGGGCATACCCCCTGCTGCGCGTCGTGACGAGGATGTGTGCTGTAAGTGCGACGACGCCTCGGTCCCTGGGCTCATCACTGTTGCGTTGCTTCGTCTTCGTACTGGAGTTTCTGGTCATCGGATGACGACGCGCCACAGCCGTGCGTGGTTCAATAAACGCTGGGCGCAACCGTTGGGCGGGAGTCACTGCCATACCTGATCCTGGCGGGACACCGTCCAGGAGATGAACTTAAATTCCAGGTTTCTCCTTTGTTGCACCATTCTCCAATGGCTCTGGCGCGTGTGAGCTGTGGTCCTGGCGGGATGCCCTGGTGGATGGGGAGCGTTGATGCTGCCACGTTTAAAATGCATCTCCGTCAGCCTCAGGAATGGAAAAAGCAATATGTTGGGCTTACATCGCCAATTCACAGGCTATCGTTGGCCTTTTCGCGATTGGCGTTACGTACGGTCTGGGAAAAAAATGTAGTTTTTTTCACTTAGCTTGCTTGATGTTTACTTGAGATACATGGATCTTCATTGAAGAGATTGAAGGTCCAATGAAGAGCGCTGAAGTGTCTCTCGGTTGCAAACTGCAAACAACATGAATCAACGAAGAGTAGTGAGTACCTTGTAACTATCACCGCCTTCACCGGTCAGCACCAAGAATTGAAACATCAGCCTTGCTGATTATCTTGTCACGCTGGACCGCCTGTACCATGGAAATAGCTATTTTGAACGCCTTGTGGATCATCATCTCGTTGAACCCCATGCTCATGGAAGCTCTAGAAGAAGTCTCTAAATTACCCAACCTCATCTCCAATATCTTAGACACTCGTCAATCTCTCTCGGTGATGACCGTGATGACTCGTAACCGCGGCCCCATCCTCTGCGACAAGGGTCCCCGGTCCCTGCAGCCCTGGGATCGTCGTCGTTGAGGTCATCCGCTCTCGCTGCCTGGGAACTTTTTTTCTGCAGACCTGATTTTTCGAGTCATCATGAGGCACGTCGTTGGCCGGTGAACTCTACGAGGTCGTGGTGCAAATGCGATGATTTGCTCGGGTATTAGACGGGCAAGGGCTTTGTTCCATGGACGAAGCATGGTTGATGGACGAATCATGAAATGATGGCCTTGCGGATATGGAGAGAATGGCCTCGTGACTGATATCCAGTCATGAGGGTGCACTGCAGCGTGTTCGCCAACGCGGCTGGGCTAATGCGGGGGAGTCAAGCGGTCGATCAATTGCGGCCTTCTGCTTCCTGTACTGTACTACATGTATCGTTATTGTGGAATGAACTGACAATTTCACTTCGGGATCTATCATAGTGAGACCGGCCTCGGAGACGGACCTCGGAGAAGTGGAACACATGCAGAACGAAGATCAACGCTGGAATCAATCAGCCTCTAGCTCATCATAACTTCGATGCTAGTAGTCGAGTTGAGCCTCCTCGTGTTTGGAATGTTCCACGCCTGTTTATCTCATCTGGTGGCGAGTCTCCCACTTGAGTCAATTAATCCACGGCAATTGTGTGAACATCATCATCCATTCGTCTCTCCATCATCACGCCCCCACGAAGTCGCACCCTCTCAATTGGTAGCACCCGTCTCTCGGAGGGTCTCCGGCCTCTAGCGGCCACGGCATTCGCTCGGGAGTGAGTGCGATTCGATGTTTGCCACCGCCGTCGATGGGCCCCATCCGGGTCGGCACTTGCGTTGTGGGCGGCCCGCCCGATCCGAAAATCCACGGTGCCGGGGCCGGTTGAGCCATTTGTCATTCACAAGCTTGCAACGATCACATGTGTGATGTGAGGTTTTGATTGTGCTTTTCCACGGCCTCGTCCTAGTGTCTACGGCCGGTTTTCTAGCGGGAGTTGTGTCGCTCCATCGAACATGACGCTCACTCACCGTTTTGTTTGGAATCTTGCCAGGCGGATTGAAAAAGAAGCCCATACACAATGAGCACGAAGGGGCTCCCAGGGCTGATAGTATACTAGAATATGATGGCCAATTACTTTAACTCAGCATTGGTGGATATCATCTTCGTAACAGTCTTAGGACTAGGGACTAATACAGAGGATTTGGAGGGTCTTCGGTAATGTTGATTTCCGGTAAATTCTTTCTACTATTTGCTTGCCCTTGGCGTTCTGGTTGGTTCTGAAAGCGTTGATATCTTCCGTTCCTGGGCAAGTAGAGCACCGTAGCCGTGTGAGGTGATGCACAGTCTCTTCAAATACTAAGGGGTTTAATGCTTTTAGAAAACCAGAGACTATCAAAACAGTTCTCTAAAGAGCAAACGTTGACTCAACTGCTAGCTAAATAAGCCAACAAACTGCCCGCCGTAACAACGCAGCTCTGCACGTGAAGATTGCTTGTTAATGGTAGTTTCTTTTGGAAATTTTACTCTCTACCTAACGTCGACTGCTGTCTTGATGATGGACTGAATGTCGCATCCATTTCCCCATCCCAGCTGAGATACGATGTCACTAATACTCCCTCCATGACGAAAGTTTCATTTCAAGACCACTTCCAGGACAACGACGAACTTCACGATACATGGTAAGCCAATCTAAAGAAGTCTTGAATTCTCACCGGGCCTGGTCGAGTGTTTCGCCGGGATCTTGGCCCTCGAAACGCGAATAGTCGCCCATGCAACAATCTTTGGTCAAGCCCGTCACTTGGCAATGGCAAAATTATTAGCTGAGTATGGCTTGCTCACAAGTTTCGGGACAATTTGACTTACAGTCCTCAACTTTCTTGAGCAAGTCCTCCAGGGCTATCAGAAGCGATAAATGACCCATCGGGTGTTTGGTAATTAGTTCTACCGTGCCTTCCAGATCTAGCATTCTCTGCATTTCGAACTTCCAGTCATGCATCATGTCGCCCAAGAGATGTCTTTCGGATTGATGTGGAAGATGTGGTGTATTCGGCGGCACCTTTATTTTGAAGAGCTGCTTCATGACGATCAGACATTGCGTCAATAGGCTTCGTAACTCCCGTGCGGGATCGTCTGGAGAGATCATGCTATTCGTCTTGGCCGACGTGCGTTGGAGATTAGCCTTGGGGGGCATGTTTGTCGGCCGTATCAAACTTCTGCTGATGGTTCTTGTGCATCTTTTGATGAACATGGGCCAAGAGTCGGAGGAGATTTCAACAAACCTCTCGACGGGGTCGCAGCTGGCCATATTCTGGAGATAAATCGCCAAAACGTAAACACGATGCACAACAAGGGATGAGGCTGTGAAAGAGCCAGTGGGAGTTTACAGTCTGTCTACAGAAAGAGCTCCTCGATGACTATCATACCCACGATTGAGAAGCTTAGATACATTGTATGTGAAACTTCACACTACGAGTCTCACCTACGGATACACACTAACATGAATTCATGCCTTGATACACCTTTAAACAAAGCAATCTTGTGACATATCTAGTCTTAAGGTCGATGATAAAGTTACCCCGTTGTTATCCAGAAGATATTATCAGCGCGATATAACTTATTTGCCTCTACATTAGTAGCTACCTGGTACTATATGTATGAATACACCAGTAATGCCTCTAAGCACCTAAAGACGGTGCGGTGTGAAACAAGCTTTTTCGAAATTGAGCGGCGTCGCGTTCATTGAGATTTTGCGTCTCCTCAAAATCTGGTTTACCCTTAAGATAACAGCGACGAAAATGACTGTCTATCATAAGTCTTATGCAACTTCAATCTTGTAACCTCGTCTCTTCAGATAAGTCCATCGACTTCGATTTGTCTTCGACTCTCTCCCAATCTCTCAACCTTCTACAGCTAAAGAATGACACTCCCATCTAAGCAAGAAATAAGTACAATATTTCCCTCACATTGACTAATGTCGTATTATCTGCCAAATAGACTTTGGTTGGGTTTAATCTCATCGAAGTTGGCCTGATCCTTGTTTTCACTGATGATTTCAAAGACAAATGGACTTCGGCTCGAGGAGTACTGATTTTTAACAGAGACGCGAGATATAATTTACTCGAACCGTTATCTAGTCCCCTGCCATTATTCTTATCAAGTCCGACAGAAGCAAATCTTTTCTATTATACATACTCTAATAGCTCAGGTTCATGGGATAACAACTCAAAGTTTGATATAAGCGATGGTCCTCGCCTAGTTACACCCTCCAAAGTCACCCTAGAGATGGTATTTGAAGTCCAACGCCCGGTCACCAGTGGTCACCTTCCTCTTATCCTCAATATCCCCACTGATGATCTTGCGCTTTTGCTCGTTACACCATCCGATATAGAACCATTTCACAGCCACGAGAACCTGCGCCAAGCCCAAGATGCCAACCGAGAAACTATTTCCCAAGACATACGGCTGTGTCCTGTAAATCTGGCCCGCAACAATACCAGCCGTGTTTCCAATGCTCTGCTGAATACCAATAGCCGTGGCACGTCTATAGTGAGGCGCAAAGTTGACATTGAGCCACGTCAGGTTGAGTCCCGGACCGTTGTAAACGGCAATGGCACAAAGGAACGTTCCAAAGAACTTGACGGGGTTACTCGTAGGGCACAAAATGAGGATGTAGCCGATGATGCCAGGAATATTGGTCAAAATAACGAAGGGACCGCGAATGAGGAGACGATCCGATATGTAGGCGACAGCGAGGAAGCACATGCCACCAAACAGGTAAACGGGAATGCTGAGGTATTGGGCTTCGATTTTGGAGTACCCCATGCTGACGATAATGGACGGCAGAAACGTGCTGAATCCGTAGAGAAGGACATCCTGACAGAATTGAATGGCACCACTGTCATAATCGCATCATTAGCATATTTCGAGTATGAAGTGAACGAAGCACTAACCTGAGATACAGCTTCGGGTCCTTCAAGGCAATCTTGACTTCAGTCCAGCTGAACTCTTCACTTCCCATGTACTGCTGTCGTTGCAACGCACGAACCTGCATCATATGCTTCTCGGCATCGTTGAGGAAGTAAGCCTGGGCCGGGTCGTTTGGAAGCCCGAACCAGACAACCGGTACCACGAGGATACTGAAGATGCCCTCGATGATGTACACCCATCGCCAGCCAGCGTACCCAGCCACTCCGTCCATCTTCAGAAGCGCGTACGCAAGCAAGCCACCGAAAGCGCCCGCAATCGCCGTGCACACGAAGAGATACGACACTCGCTTCGCCTGCTCGTCTCGCTTATACACCATGGTCAGGTAGAGGTTGAGCGCGGGAAACAAGCCGGCCTCGCAACCACCGAGCACGAGGCGGGCAGCGTATAGGCCACCGACGCTGGTGATGAAGCCGGAGAAGATGGTCGCAATGGACCAGATGAAACACAAGCTCGTGAGCAAGACTCGCGGTGTCAGGCGCTTCATCATGATGGCCCACGGCGCCTCCAGCACGACGTAAGTAGCGTAGAAGATGGACACGGCGGTCGAGAACTCCTGGGTCGAGGCGCCGATGTCCTCGGGCATGCCGGCGACTCGGACGTTTCCGATGTTGGTACGGTCGAGGAAGCAGGTGAGGTAGATGACCATGATGACGGGGACGAAGAAGGCATCGAGCTTCAAGAGGAGCTTCTTTTCTTCGTGCGGATCGAGAGACTCGATGGAGGAGGTCTCGACGCCGTGGGAGTCGACGCGGTCCATGTCGGTGTCGGATTTCATCTCGTTCTTCTCGTGCAATCCGTGGGAAGCATCGACGGCGGTTGAGATGGATGCCATATTGAGCGGAACTTGAGAGAAGACACAATTGTATCTGAGATTGTAGTGTGAGTTGCACTATAAGTTGTCGCCTCGTTGACCCGGAATTGGATCACAGTGTTGACTGTTAACTATCGATTGTAGTCGTGAATATAAACCAAGGGCTTATTGAAAGGGATGCAAGCATATTTATCTCCAGCCAAGATCCCCCATCCAAGAAGCAGAGACCATGCCAAAATCCACCTCGCGCGACGATCCCGCCCTCCAACACACCAAGGCGTAGGACTCAGTACGCGGGGTGTTGTGATCGGAGTCGTTGACCGACCCTTGTAAGGATGATAGGCCCCTTGTCAACTCCTACACCCAGTTCCTCATTCATCATAGCGTCGTAGTGCTTCGCCGATAGAGTGTGGGTGGTATCAGTGGCGCCCGGTCTAAGCTGATTAGCTTTTTGTAGTGTAGAAGCTGAGGCGTTAAGGTAGTGCTGATAGGTGTAGCAGCTGAAGGAATTGAAACGGGCTCTAGATTGAAGGGTGGTTCGATACATGAGACGCTAACTTTATCATGACGTTGGTATCAAGCAACCATGGTGAATTGTTCTAGATAACTTGTGAACTGTTCTAGATACCCGGTACCGTAGCTCATAGGCATCCGTAAGTAAAATCATGTAGATACTTCATTTCAATCACCAGACCCAGTCATTCCCGTCGCCGACGTCCATTGCGTCAGATCAAAATCAACATCCATAGCAGGATCGGCGAATCCTTCCTCCCAAAGCCCAAAGTCCATTCCCGTACTTACGCTCTCATCATAGAAGGGTTCCCCAAGCACACTATTATCCACCACGGGGAACGCAAGCCTCCTGCCAGTACCATCACCTACCAAATACGCAGCATCCGGAAGGCCACCTTGAATGCTCCCTGTACTCGCTGGGATCGAGGTAGCCATGGGGGATGAAAAGTCACCAGTGTATGGACTGAGCTGGCTACCACCGGGCATCACGGAAAAGCGCAGGTTCGCAAGCAATTCGTAGCGAGCTCCCATGTGGCTGTTTCCGCGCTCGCCCATGCCCCGTAGGAGATCGAGTCCGGCGTTCATGGCAACTGTGTTGGCTGTGTTGACGGGGAACGCGGCGCAAACCATGACGAGGACGATGGTGGCGGAGAAGATATGCTCGCTGTCCATGAAGCCATAAGTCGCTATGGGCGGGTTTAGTCGCGTGATATGAGAGTCCGAAACAGAATAGCAACTTACCGACAAGATCTCGTTGTGCCGCAATAGTCATCATATCGATGGTATCTTGCGCGGCGCCAATACACATCTCAATCACTCTCACAGTTGTCTGGGACAAGCCCTCCTTCCAATCCCATTCCTTTTCCCCAGAATCGCTGCCACTTTGAATCCGCCGAAGCCTCTTCTGCACGACGTGGAATAGGAGAGGCCGGACCGTCATGTTGATACACTGGTAGTAATGCGCAAAGGTGCTTACGCTCTCGCGATTGATGCTCAGTTTGGCAGGGTCGAAGCGAAGCTCATCGGGCAGATCTCGATTCCATTTCGAGAGGGCAAGAATGATGCTTTGCACAGACGCCATCAAGTGCTTTCCGGATTTTGGCGAATCCTTGCCGGCTTTACGATATATCGTCATGTGGACGTGTCCAAGTATACGGGATAGTTGCGTGTAGTGCCGTAAAACTATAGCTGGACAGTACTCGGCTTCTCCTGGGAGCCGAGACGGTAAATCCACGCCGATATCCTCGTCCTGGATCGCGATGGGATTTCCAGACTTCACCGATAAGATTCGGTCTAGACTGTAGATGGACCACCAGACTCGTCGGCGGTGCTCTCGAGCTGCTTCGTCAAGTGCTGGGCTGGTGTTTTGCCCCTGCAGAAGACCTGAAGCCGCGTTCAGACTGACTTCCTGATGGAGGCCAAGAGAAGTAGCCATGCGAAGTGCCATTCCGAGATATAGAATTGCTGCATCGCGACGGTTCATGTTTTGCATGAAGTATCCGGTAAGTGCCAACGTTTCAACGCCGAGTATCGAACCCTCCTCGTGGGCATCGGGAAGAAGGTTCAGGGAGCCGGTGAAGTAGTCAAAGCCAGGAGGCCCACGGAAGTCGACCCATTGATTCACCGAGTAAAGCTGACCAAAGGCTAGAATGAGAAGGACTTTTGCATGCGAGAGGCAAGAGATCTTGTCTGACGGGTCTGGGGGTCCGGAGTACGCGCTAATAAGAAGCTCGTCGAACGTGTCTTTTTGGTCGGTGAAGGCGAAGATGGTGCCTATGTATGTGTATTGTGCTGCAAACAGCCGTCGTGCAATCTCCAAGGGTGGTAGTCGGACCTGAGTGTTGAAGATGCCTCGTCGTGATGGCAAGGCACCTGGCTCGTAGAAGTCTGGATTGAAGTCGAGACTTCCGTCGTCGCCAGTGAAACCCGAGAGCTTTCGCACGCTGCGGAGGAAGTTGTCAGAGGATCCGGGGCCCCTGAAGCCTTTGGATTTGGTTAGTACATGGTCGCGATGTGTGCAGGGGAAGTATAAGCGGCTTCACCTACTTGTCGGTGGTTTGTCAACACTAAGTTGGGTGAACGGTTCCAGTAAAGGATGTTCATCTTCGAATTCTTCTTCTTCTTCGTCTAATGCGCTTCGACCCCTCGGTGCAATGGGTATGCGGACTTGTGCTTGGGTCGCTGGGGCATCGTCAGTTAAGTAAATCTGAGTTCAACACAATATGCATATATCGGGCACATACCCTCGTAAGCCTTGGCCTTTCTTTCAAGGTCTCTCAAGTAACTGTTACAACATTAGTCCTGAACTTCGCGACCAGAGAACATTGCAAACTCACGACTCGTTGACCAGTATTTTCCTCGCTTCTTCATAGGCACATAACAAGCCGTTGTCACGGCATCTTGAACAACTTGGTGTTTCTTTTGAGCAGTAAGACTTTCGTTGGCGACAGTTCAAGCATCTTGCCAGACAGGTGTAAGTATGAGCTTTCACATCGGACGACTATCGGGACAGGGCTCACGCGACAGGCCTTGGGGTGCTGCCATCGACAGACTGGGACGAGGGAGACGCTTGAGAGGCCATAGTCAATTACTTCCTTGGCACTTTGACAGGGCAAATCTCTGGTGGATCTAGAGGGTCCTGGCTCCTGTTTAAGCTGGGGTGTCAAGGTGTGTGCCACCATCATCATCGCCAACGAGCAGTGTGACAGTGGAGGCTTTCAGGTGCGCGCGGCGTTGAAGCGGGGGCGGATGTCCGGGGGCTGAAGCACGAGGGATGATCCATGTTCCCCGCTCTCCGTAATCTTGATAAGCTACTAACAATGGTTGTGCTGAAGGACCGAGCAAACAGATAAACAGCAAGCGTCCCTCGTATCCTTCATCTCCCGTGAAATTCAGGCATGTATTTTTGTTGGTGAAGCAAGAACATTGAAGTTGCTGATAGCGCTCGGCCGACCGGCGTGCCTGATTCCATCCGGGGACCCACTCCGACGGCAACGACTGCATCCCGGACTCCTACTAGTCTGCCTTGCACATTTACAACTTGTAGTAATTAAACTACGTAGTCTATACGGTTTCATTCTCATGGCAGTTGTATTCTCGGATCTTCGTCACGTGGGATCGGAGAGTCAGACCGATTTCGCCTTGTGAATCCTTCATGCGTCGCTGAGTCTCCCCGCGAAGCATCAATTTCCGTTGGCTTCGCCCTCTGAGCCGCCGGGTTGCCTCACAGATCGCATTGCTTCCCCGGGCCATGGATTCGTTCAGCCGGGAAGAATGACGAGTTGATATATTTATTTTTCGCCCAATATCGAGTTGTCAGATTTCTTGAAATCAATCATCTTTACCGAAATACAGCGACCTCCCAACTCTGCTCGGATCTTGGTACTCAATTGAGTCAAACCTATCCCACTAGACTTAGGCACTGTTGGCACTTCCACGAGAACAAGTGAGTTGCTCAAAAGCCATCCGACAAACACCAGCTTCGTCATTGGAAGCTCAAGGAGCTGGAAGCTAACTATCGTTTGAACTAGAGCTGGAGATCCATTAGGACCATTGCCATGTCCGCTTTGCACTCTCATTCATTTAACATAGTGCACCTCGGATCTTTTTCTATACAGTAAGTCGCCCATAGTCGTCGTTCACGAAACCCAGCATCTTGTGGAGGTTAGACATCCCTAAGTTGATGACACATATGTAAGCGATTGGACCCTCGCTTCTTGATCATTCGATTGAAAATCATGCCCTTCGAGCCTAATATGAGCTTTGAGGTATTCTTGCTTACAGTCACTGACGGTAGTTGTATAAATACGATCCGTAGACGCATATACTACCCCGTACTAGGTAAGTTAAATATGGGAACAAAATAATAAAACTCCTTCCTATTTTAGAACTGACTTTCGTATGCTTTTAGTTGAGCTGTTTCTGAGCGATGGCGAACCAATTCAGAGCCGTGGGCCTTGTCAATAACGAGTTGGCAAGGTGAAGGGCCATGGTAGAAATGGGGGTTGGTTCCAGGACGTACCGGGACCTTTTGGCGAAAGAATAAGAGCGCAGTTAGTCAACGGCCTAGTCTGACAGGTTGACTGTTCCTTTTGGAAGTGTCGTGCGTTGACCCTAAGAACTACGCCTTGGTATTTGAGCCACAAGCGTTTTCATGGCGTTATATTACCAAAGTGTGCGGTCCCTTCACTTATAATACATTCGCTGGTTGACTTGGGGTTGTAGTCAAATTTCAGGACCTGCTGAGATCAAACCGGCCAAGTCTCGTTTGGCTGTGCATTGCCTTTAGTCTTTCAACTGTTTAGTCACCAATCTAGGCTTAAGAATGATGAAATTAATTCTATTAGTGCAGGAAAGACGTTGATTGTTCATATCTCCTTTCTCCTGTTTTAACCACGTATAATTGTCCATACCGATTGTCCTGTGTCTATTTTCAGTCTGAATCCTTCAGGCCGCATCGCCGCTTAACCTATACGCCGCGTCACTCTTCGTTACCAAAAGTGCACTTGGTGTACACAGCACTTGAATTATTTCCATACGAAATCGTGCCCCGGTGTTCAAGGATGGACACCATGAATATAAGTTTGGAGCTTTGCAAAAAGTACCATTCTAGTTAAGATTGATGTGTTAGACTCGGTTCAATACCACTGCCGTGTCCAAGCGAACTCACGGCGTATTATTCGATAGAAAAGGGGAGTTCCAACAGCGCAGCTTAGTTAACCACCGAGTAGCCCCCGCCGATTTCGGTACAGTCGTCTTTTTTGCTGAGCCTAGTGCGAAGAGGTCGGTAGCAAGACCCGTGCAAGCTTGACTTCAATACCAGTAGGCTATTGCTGATGCCTCCGGACCGGAAGACACACCGGCATCGTGACCTACCACAATATGATGCGTCGGAACCACAACCCGAGTCTCGTCTGGACTCCCACACTGGACTTAGATTTGGATGCACACCTGCTGATTTGGAGAAGCCTGCATAGCCTATAATTACCTATAGGGGAATGAGACGTGCGGTAAAGTACTACTATATCATGCAGTCAATGGAAGTCGTATTGTATACCGAATTGTTGTACGGGATACTTTCCAGTCAGACACAACACCAATATCTTTCTCAAGAACCATACAGTAGCTCTGCTCCAAGAGCGGAAGCCGTCATAGAAAACCTCGCAAAGTTCCGTCCATGTACGAGTAGCGGCATTGTGAATTGATTCCCAGCTACCTACGCTGGGTATGCCGTCTAAGTCATGCGCGCAATAGCCCACTAGTTAATTGTTGAGCGTCAAGGAAAGTCTCATAGGCTGGGATTATTCTTTCATCTTATACCTATGTATCGATGACTCTGCAGCAAAACCTCCACGCCGGGTCTTCCCCCCTCGAAATGACGAAATCCTTCCACACAAATAGCTAGTCCGGCTCAGTGTAGCATCAAGGGCGTAGGCGGCCGGCCCCACCTCCCGATGAAAAGCAGCATCACGGAGAGGAGAATGTCGGGGGCAGGCCGACAGGAAACAACGACACAAACATAAGCCTTAATTGAAGTCTTGTGCATCTTGGGATGTTCAACATGGCCGAGACTTCAGAGATTCCTCCCGCGGCGGCAGCAGCAGCAGTCATGGAGGCTCCTCCGTCTGAAGCGTCGCCGGCGCCTGCTCCTATGTCCATGTCCGATGCCGGGCGGGATCCCGAGTCACATTCGACGCTGGTTGATATCGAGACCGGGCTTCCAGCGTGGTTCTGTGTCTTGGGGTCGTTCTTCTTTCTGTTTCCGTCGTTTGGTAAGCCGGCAAAGATTTAGTTATGGAAAAGTCACATCTGAAGCGCTCATCAACTAACAAGTCGTTTCTAGGTTTCATGCAGTCCATCGGCACAGTCCAGTCATACCTCCAACTGAACCAGCTAAGCTCGTACTCCACCGGAGACGTAGGCTGGATCAGTGGCATGTACACGTTCCTCGGGCTCATGCTCACCATCCAAATTGGCCCGATGCTGGACCACTACGGGCCCAGGATCCTCGCCCCCGTGGGCGCTGTCTTGACCATTGCCACTTTCCTGCTGCTGGCGGAGTGCAAGACGTACTGGCAGTTTATGCTCACCCTCGGGGTCCTGGGTGGTATTGGCGGCGCGATCGACGGGGTTGTCGCCGTTGCGTGTATAGGCAAGCTCTTCGTGCGGCGGCGGGGCTTGGCCATGGGCATTGCCTTGACGGGCTCATCCGTCGGGTCCATCATCTTCCCGCTCGTACTGCGGTCGACGCTCCCGACGCTAGGATGGCGATGGTCTCTCCGGATCCTTGCGTTGATCGTAGCCAGCGTCATGATCCCTGGGGTCTTTTGCTTCCTCCCTTTCCCGCGCCTCATCCACGCCCTCTCGCCGAACAGCCCGCCTCGGCGCGATGCCGCCGTGCTGAACCTCGCCGCCTTCCGATCCCCGGCCTTTGTGTTCGTCACTGCCGGCCTTTTCACGCTGGAGTTTGTCATATTTGGCTTCTCCGGACTGCTGCCGACGATTGCTACGGGGGCGGGCTTCACACCGGAGAACGGGTACACGCTGATTGCCATTATTGGGGCTGCGTCGTGCTTTGGACGGGTGATCCCTGGCATGGTCGGCGATCGGGTTGGGCATTTCAATGTGCTGCTTGTGATGATTGCGGTGACGATTGTGTTTATGGGGACTTTGCTTGTGCCGTTTGGTACGACGTCGGGGCCTGTGCTGTATGCGTTTTCTGCTTTGTGGGGGTTCGGTACCGGTTCGTTCTTATCAATCACACCAGGTAGGTTCGAACTTTGACAGGAGTCTTTTATTACATGCTAATCTTGTCTAGTATGCCTGGGGAAAACTTGTGAAGCAAAGGACTATGGGAGATATTATGGTACCCCCGACCCTCTACTCAGTTGGAGAAGCACTGACTAATACCGTCACTAGGAACCATGAACTTCGTCATTAGCTTTGCGTTACTAATCTCGGTACCACTGAGCGGTATCATGCTGCAGAACATGGGATCTCAAGCTTTGGCTGGCTTATTTATTGCGGTGGTCTTCCTCGCGGGGGCGTGCTATATTGCGGCACGGGCACTACTCATCGGGAAATGGGTTTCGCCGAAGACGAAGATCTAGACTTAGTTTCCGGCATATCTTCTGGTAAATAATCCATTGATACATGGTCGCTGATTTGTTTTCCTGTTGATTTTCGTTGGGTGCTTTGTATTGCAGTGCTGCTGCAAGCCGCAACGAGACGAAATCATCTTATAGATCTATGGGTTACGATGATTTGTGGAAGAGAAGCCCGCGGTAATAAGAATTAAAAAGCTTCATCACAATGAATTGTAATTAGATCATCCGCCTGAACACTTATTGCGTAGTGTGCAGAACGTTTGTTGAATTGTGACAGAGCTTTTACAACAACACAGTGAACAACTTCTTTTATGCGGAAGTACAGCAGTCCATAGGGGATTCGGTTCTACGTTGCATCTAATAACTCAATATGATGCCAAGCAATTCCTTCTTTATTGGCCGATTGTCTCAATTGAATCTTTGGTCGTCATCCCTCCATAGTGTAGAATTTCTCCTGCTCGTCCATCCTTGACCCCTTCCTCCATCAACTAGACTTTACCTCTCTTTCACCATCAACCACCTCATCAACCCCGTCACTTTTCACCCGTCTCAGCCGAAACGCCTCCAGCACCAGCCTCGTCATCTGTGGATGTGTCAACGGGATCTTCCTCCCGGCCTGGACCTCCGCCGTGACTTCTTCCTCCGTCGCCCACACCCAGTCCTGATGCTCGTTCGGATCCAGTCTCACCGGTCCCTCGTCTACTTCTACGACGAAGGAGAACTTGCAGAAGAAGCGCGTGCCGTTGCGATTCGGAAATACTGTGCCGGGTGCGAGGCCTGGGCCTTCGCTGGTGACACCAGCGATGTGCCGCGCCACCAGTCCGCTCTCCTCCCACAGCTCTCGCGCGCAGCCGAAGAGAATGGTTGCGTCTTCTTTGTCGACTGCACCGCCAGGCACTTCCCACAGGTTGGGCAGGCTATCGTGCGCGGCGCGCTGGACGAGGAGAACTCGGCCTTGCGGGTCGAAGACAACGGCGCCGCAGGCGATGGCGTCCCAGGTCTTTTGCTTCGTAGTGAGCCATGTTTGGGCGGGGACGTTCCATTCCGAGACGGAATCGTCAAAGGTGAAGCTAAACTCTGGCGGGTAGGTCGGCGGGGTGTTCTGTCCTTGGGCCATCTTCCTGGTGGTGTGTGATTTGGAGTATTGCAGCTTGTGAGGCAGAGGGGCGGAGTTTAAGGCGCTCATGGTGACTGAGGGTTGCGGTGGGTTTGTAGTCGCGGAACAGCGCTAAGACAGTTGACAGCAGTTGCAGGCAACTGTTTGAAACTTGAGGCTGTCTACGGCGGTTACGAGCAGGCGGCAGGGCAGGCAGCAGGAAGTTTTCGAGCAAAACACAGTCAGATAAGACTAGATGGATATAGTCTAGGTGAGACAGCTCAACGCGATTAGGTATCCATTGCTGAGGCAGCGACTATCTACGGGGTTTTGTGGAGTGTTGAGGGCTCAGCGATGGATTGATTAGTGAGACTTTGCTCCATCGTGGGCACGCACATTGTGGCGTAACTTCTAATGAATTCACGACACCAGAGCAGCAGGAGGAGCCTAAAGTTGGCGAGAGAGAGTGTAAAGTGGGAATGCATGTTTGAAAAGCACTTTCATTACGACGTGACGGTTGTCAGGTCATATTTCTCGTTGACCCTGCGTCAAGAGAAGCACTGCGGCATCTCTGCGGCTCTTGCGTAGGATTTGAGGTTCTAAGAGGTTAATTCCTGTATCTCCCGCCGTTCCTCATTAACCGCGAACATTTCTGTGTTGCGCGATACGATCAAGAACGAACGTTGGGGACGAAGATGAGAATATGTACTTCGCTAGGTTTTTACAGACTTGGCTTCAATGAAGATAATATAGATGGCTATCTAGATGCGAGGGTACAACAAATCGCTGAACTTATGAAGTAGGAAAAAAACCCCCAACGTCTCGCCGTTGGACGACTATCAGAGGAATGCTCATCTCTCCCACGGAGATGCGAGAACTCGGCGCCCTACATACTTCCCAAACAAGCAATTCTGCTCTATGCCACCTTACCATCTCACGCAAATCAGTGGTCTGCGATTGGATGCTACGCTCTTCCTTCTGAGTGAGGTTTTCCTCGGAAAGCGACGCGTTCCACCATTTGTTGTGGGATGATGCACGTTACGTGCTGGCGAGGCTCGGAAAGCCCGGTGGCATGTCACCGTATATAAAGAGTCCAAAAAGGCGACACAAAGTACGATCTCTGGCGTCTCAACACCAGCAACTCGCAGAACATCTCACAAACATTCAAGAGACCGCCCACTTCTAAGTGCCTTTGCTTACAAGCACCAAGATCCTGACCCGCCACCAAAACCCTGCGACCCAACACCACCACTACCACCACCCGCCGATTCCTCACCATGTCCCTCCCCTCCACCATCAAAGCCGTCCACCAGCTCGACTACAAAGCCTCAATCCTCACCCTCGTCCAAACCCCCTTTCCCACCCCCAAAGACCCACAGGACTACCTCATCCACGTCCGCGCCACGGCTCCCTGCGTCGGCGAGCTCACCTGGGAAGTCAACTACAACCACCTCTTCCCGGCGGACCCGCTC